>JAXQQM020063777.1:0-60071 GCA_034641835.2 Pinus albicaulis | reverse complement strand
GAATTTTGTAATCATTAATGTACCATTTTTTTTATGTATTAATTTTTTTTTATAATATTTTCTTTAATTTTATCTAAGTATTAGCATTATGGATGAAAATTTTGATTTCATTTCCTTAGATGTACATAAAATGGATTCATTAATACATATTTGTCTTCTAGATGAAAATTCACTATGTAGAATAAAATTTCATTATGTTTAATGAAATATTTTCTATATATGTGATTTAATGGTACATATAATTTTTTAAACTCTAATTCATTGTGTATTGCAATGTATTCATTATATTGGAGTTAAATGTAAAACACCCCCTACTGTCTATAGATTTTATTAAGGGTAGAAGGAGGTGGTTACTTTGCTGACCCAACTTCGAAGGTTTAGTTATGGAAATGGGGTATAGAAATTTTGATCTTCTCTGACTTCCTCAAAACGTAAAATGGATGAAATTTTTGCATGTGTCTTTTCAAGACCTTTCCAATGATATATAATTTTCTTTAATACAACCCCTGAATCAAAAAATTTTCTTTAATATAACCCCCCCACATCATCAGTGACCATCAAGTAGAACACAAAGACTCCAGTGTGGCACTCATTTGGCTATCTTTCCACCATGGCTGAATCCACATATATGGGCATTGGGCACATATTTTGACAATTGGAAGTTAGAAATTATAGTATGAAGCAAAAATGCAACTAGACGAGGGCCCCGGTCCAACCTGGTCGACCAACTCTCAACACCGACCAAATGACTATGCCAAAGGGGATCGACCACATCTGAGCCCTGACTAAACAACTACGCCAAATGGACCTAGCCATGCCCGAGCCTTGACTTGCTCCTCCACCCGACCGACTTGTCCCTTGACTAGTGCATCCTACCCAACCCTCTCTGGGTCTAACTTGTTTCTGAGACTCAAATAGGAAAATAAGGCTGACTGGCCCAACCTTCGACCTAGTGGGTCCCACCAGTGGTTCTGACTTGTTTACAAGTCTTTCACTTAGAAAAATTTCTTGAGTCTCTTCCAAGAAGTTTTACACGTGCCTGAAGAATTTCAATCTTTCATATTGAGCAGACGTATCCATATTGAGAAAAAATTGTCTCTATTTTATTTCCCATGCTTTATTGTGTGCATTCACAATCCAAATCCAAGTTCTGTGGTTTCTTCATTTATCCACACTTTCCCAACATGCCGCAAATCACATTGATTTTGTTCTGTTGATATATCTCTCAGTATTACCTATTCATAATATAACATGAGAATAATATAAGAATCATATTCACATGATATTAAAATCATATAAAAATCAGGGCTACTTTTTCCCAATTGATTCCACATAAAACCAAGAATATTTTTTTTTTATGCCATTCACATTCGCATTAAATAAATTGAAACAATAATTCTTTCAAAAGAATAATCCCTAACAACCTTGTCACAAAAATGGAATTTTCATATATATAATAATCAACATGATCATGTATTCAATACATAATTACAAGTGTATTTAGATTTAAGGTTAAGAGAACTTCCTTTGTTCCATTTCACTGCCCATTGTTCCCATGAACCCAATCATCCCATTTTGTTGTCATAATAATGTCCTATTACCTAAGGACATGGTAGATATTGACTTATGTCAATTAAAACTAGGGTTGGATAACTCACTGCATATAAGCAAAGAACGCATTAATCAAGGGGATTCCTTTCCCAAAATCACCCCCCCCCCTCTTTCCTCTTCCTTTCAGTTTTTTGTTAGCATTAATTCTTCCAACTTTTATTTTCTGTTAATAATGTTTGCACAGTTATATTCCAGACATGCACATTTCTTCATTTATTCATGTTGTTAGAATTAGGAACAACGCTCCCAAATATTTCAATAATGACGTGTTTTGATCCATCTGCCCAACATCAACATGTTTTTGTCCATGCCAAACATGCACTTCACATTCCAAACCTTCCTCATTTTCGTCATGTGTAGGCCTTTCTCAAGTCATATTATTTGCTAGGTTTCTCCAACTCTCTTACCATGGCTACGTAGCTTTCCTTCAAATCTAACAATTTTCGTAAAGCCCTTAGCATGATAGTCAAAAAACAAAAATTTTAAAATGAAAGCAAGGGGAAAAAATAAAAGTCACAACAACAATATAAAACCACGAGGAAAAGGTTGGATGGAAATTCATTAAATTCATGAATCAAAGAAATAAAATAAATCATGAAGCCAACGAGTCAAGAGCATAATATGAAACAATTTAAAAATATCCCATAATAACTAATTTCTATGATTCCATCGTTCGGAGTGTCATTCATCACCATTTATGAAAGTATGTATGTATATATATATATATATATATATATATATATATATATATATATATATATATATGTATGTATGTATGTATGTATGTATGTATGTATACAAAAACCAGTCTAACGCTTTTCCATGGTTTATGGCAATCTTGAAGTATCACATCCCTCAATAGTTCACATGGGATCCTTTTATCACATATAGGTATATATATATAAAGGATCTTGACAGAATTCCCCTTCCTCTTTATCAACATCCCGCATTGCTAATTTGTGTCCCCATAGGTGGCAGGGGCTATTTTCTTTCATTTTCTGCCTGTGGGGACAATCCTTTCTCAGATTATTTTCTCTAAATTACCAATATGAAAATATTGTCTTCTCTTTTTTGGCCTTATAAGGCCTCTTTATTCTAGCAAAAATTCCCTCTTTTGAGGGCAAAGCTCATTGTGTCAATTATTGCAGCCATTTTTGCAACTTTGAGTTCATCTTGACTAGCCTTTGCTGCTTCCTGGCAAGGTCAAAAATTTATTCCTTTTAGATCTCCAGTTTGGCCTTGGGGATCCTCATCTCAAGCTTTAAGTTATTTAATATTGTTTTTCCATGATGGGATTGGTCCATATCCTATTGTATCCTACCATGATACAAGATTTTATTTGTTTCCAATGAGACTTTCTATGTGCTGCCACATACACAGTTTTTAGTGTATCAATGGAAAAGACATATTAGTTGTTTCCCTATCATGTTATACCAAGCATGTTGTCTTGCAGTTGTTCACATATCCTCAAATTTTTTTCAATCACACGTCTAAAACCAAGACACCATTAACAACTACATTATCTTGATTTCAAAGTTCAAAATTACATATATATTCATATCAATAGGTTTAATCTCTCATTCTTGCAGGTTTTATAAATCAATCCTTAATAAATTCCATCAATAGTAATTTAAATCCAACCACCATTATCAGTTTTCGTGTTGAAACTTGCAATAGCCAATGTGTTCAACCTCTTTACTAGGACTAGCTATCATGACATTTGCAACCTCAAAGGGGTTAATAAGAAAACCACATGTCACTTCACCATCTTCTATATATATATATATATATATATGTATATATGTAATCGAAAGAAACAAAAATGCCATGCAACACAAGCAACACAGGCATTTCCCAAAACCCCTTGTATCATAGGAGCATTCACATGCCTAATCCTTCCAAGTATGTAGGATCACACTAATTAAGCAATAATGCAAGAAAACATGCAGGTAGTCCTGCAAAAACTTAAGAAATAACAAGCATCCATGGTTACAAAAATAGATTGTGCACAACTTCAAGATTCCTATAGCACACACATGCAATATCATTTTATTTTCCAACAAAATAAATCATATTGGAAAATACTTACAATCAACATGAAAATCACATTGAAATTCTATAATTAGCATACAATCTTGTCCACATTCAGCTACAACACTCAAAGCTAGAGCTCCACCCTAGTTCCAAATATCAGAGCACTAGATCTACTGTGATGTTAAGTTTGTAACAGGAAACCTGTTAGTCATCAGTAATTTTTTGCCTCTGTAGATGACTAAATGTCTATCCTAGATTTCTAGAAACAAAATTCATGAATCTTTTGAGTTCTAGAAATCTCACTGCCTTCATTATCCTTAGGATAATTTTTTCACTCTTCTACTACTCTATCATGTCATATTCAGCCTGTCACTCACGTAAGATCCCTCATGGACTCATGCATCTCATCTCTGTCCCATTTTCACACCCATAAATCTCATTACTCTGTATGTCCCTTGCCTATGACTCCATTATCCAACTAGGGTTTTTGAGGGCCATTTTTCTTGGTTTCATGACCTCCATGGTTAAAATATCAAAAAGGCTTGTATCCTGATGCTCTTACACCTCCTCCTATCCTAAATATACCTTCATAAACACTTCCCATCACTCCTATCCCTCAAACTCATCATTTTTCTACAAAACCTAGCCTATTGCTACAATTTGACACTTTTTGAGACTAGGCCTGTGTTTTGCCCTTTTGGACCCCTTCCCCTCACTCAATTCTTGAAATTCCACTTCCCCTACTCTCTAACATCTATCCCTATTCCCGAAAATTTCCCCAAGAATTTAGAAAACCCTTAACCCTTTCATTCCCCTCCCTCTACATGGCAGTCCTAAATCCCCTACACCAAACCCTAATTTCCTCTTCCAACTAAGATAGGGTTTTCTATGAAAAGGAGGCATAAGAGAAAAGGATCCATATGGTAGGTAATATCAGAAATCATGAAGCCATACCAACTCATCAACTTTATGCCTCCATCTTTTTCCAGGAATTATTTCCAAGAGACAAGCCATGTGTCACACCCAGGGCTAATTTTGCTTCAAACTTTGTTTCTAACCACAAAAATATGAATTTGACAAAAGTGAGAAAGGTGTTTGTCCATAATAGGCCCAAGAAGAAAAACCACCTTTAGTTTTTACACAAGTATCATGGTTTAGGAGCAATGTAAAAAATATAGGTGTCCCAGAAGAATTTCTACACTACTGGAGTGACCTTGGGCAAATTAGGCTTTCTCACAGATAGATTGCCCCAATGAATTCCTTGATGAGTCAAATGAAAAATAAA
This sequence comes from Pinus albicaulis, assembly GCA_034641835.2. Classification (NCBI taxonomy): domain Eukaryota; kingdom Viridiplantae; phylum Streptophyta; class Pinopsida; order Pinales; family Pinaceae; genus Pinus; species Pinus albicaulis. The sequence goes on along the minus strand of JAXQQM020063777.1, from coordinate 55,141 downwards.
ATTAAAGATATTTCAAATGAGCTATCATGATCTCCATTTGGATTTGAGGAATACATCCAAAGTGGTTTGCAACGTCACTCTGCATTTCTGCACCATCATTCAACACGTTTTGAGTAGTCTTCATAAAATCAACTTTTGACAAGGAAAATCTACTTCAATTAGGAGAAAAATGATATATTTGGAAATTAGACAAGTTAATATTTCCAACAAGCTATCACAGGCATAATTACGACGCCGAGAAGGCCTCCAAATTCCCTCTACAAAATGGTGTTATGCTCGTGGGGTGGTGTTGCGCTCCTGTGCGTTTAGAATCGCCTAGGAGGACCCGACAACCTGTGCTCTGCTCCTGTGTGTTCAAGAATTCCCAGGAGGACCTGATAGCCTATGCTACACTCTTGTGTGTTTATTAATGCTCGGGAGGACTCGGTAGCGTGTAAGGTGTGCCATGACGCGCTCCTGTACGTTCAGAAGCTGCCCGACAGAATGTGCAGAAGCCACCCGAGTTGACCCATGTTACACCCCTGTGTATTTCTGTTTCAGCTGTGAGGTTTTTTAAGAGGTATTTAGACATTTTAAACCTTTTAATACTATCTAAAGGTAAAATTATAGAGAAATGTGAAGGGTGAACTTAGAGAAATCAAGAAGAAGTGATGCAGGAGCATTAGGCAAAGAGAAATACTTTGTATTTATTAAAACTTAGGGGTTTTTAAGAGCTATATTTTTATAAATAATTTGAGTGGGTTTTATGTATTTTTAATTAAATATTGTAAATAATTCTCAAATATGAGAGAATTTGGTCAGTTCAGGATGTAAAGGGATGAGAGATTTTAATTTAGAAATTAGTTTCATTAATTTTGGGTGAGAGAGGATCCTTAGGGATTCAAGAGTGATTTTAGGATTTTGTTGAGATATTTGAGGGTTTTTTGAGTTAATAAAGGGATGTGAACCAAAATTGGTTCAATTCAATTTGTATAAATTGATATGCCTCAAAGGCAAAAGAGATCAGCTAGAATAGAATAGGGAGAGAGGTAGGAGACATGGGTTTTCCTATACATCTATGAACAGTTGAAAGGGCCATGGATTTTGAATATCTGGCCATGAACAAGAGGTTCTTTGTAATTGTTGTTTTTATATATATCAATGTAGAATTTGAATTTTGAGCCATATGCACATTGTTGAATTCGATTTTGTATGAATACGTTTGGTTTTGGTTTTAATAACCTTTGTGATGTGACTCTGCACATAAGTTAAAAGAATCAATGTTATTAATTGTAATAGTAAATCCGTGTGTTGAGTGAATCGATGGCTTTTATGTCGATCTGTAGTTTTGTATGGAAGCGTGGATAAAGTGAGGGTGCATTATGAATTTGCGTATGGTGTTCATAGAGCTGCATGAAATTACGTTGGAGAGAAGCTGTTGGATGAAATTGATTGAAAATCAAAAGCAGAGTTGTATATACATTGTATGAAGCTGACTGAGAAACAGTCTAAGACACAGAGCTATATGAGGCGCAGAGTTCTATTTTAAACTCTGTCTATTTTAATTGATTGGAACAGATTTTAATTGCATCACAGAGATGAGGAGGGGTCGGTCATTCTATCGACTGGAGAATTGAAGAACAGAAAAGTGGAGCCGTGAACAATCAAACGATTGAAGTGAGGATGCACTAATAGCATCGTTGTTCATAAAATTCGATGTTCTCTCTACTTTACGCCTGAAGGAGACCACAAGAATAAGTTAAATTCAAACGTTGAGTAAGAATGCCAAATTGTAGCATTCCAGTAGCACGAATTGTTAAAAGCAGAATGAGTAAGAACAGAAGGGAAATTGCATTGCAAATCATCTGAACGCTGCATGGTTATGTTTGCCGGAATGATGAAATCGATTTTAATGTTAACTGGGTTTTGTATCTCAATGTATTACTGAGGCATTGTGAAAGGCGCAGCTTTGAAAAACACAGTGGAAAACTCTGAAGAACAAACAGGTAGAGATTGTCGAACAACGTTGGAGTTTAGAATTCAGCATGATCCATATCATAGAAGAAATCAAAGAAACAACCTTGTTTTAATAGAGGCCGAAGTTCTGAAATCGCTGGCCATGGGAATTGACTGGTTTAAAAAAAAAAAAAAAACCCGTAGCGTTGAGATTGAGACCAATCTCTAAGTATTTATTTATATTTTACTGATCCATAAATTTGAACGCTGTGGTTGGTATAATTGAAGGTGCAGATTTATTATACGATCCATTAAAATGCGTTGTATAGTTGAATTCCACGAAGGCGCAGTCCATAGCCTGGTCGAATCATGTTGCAGGTGATTGAATGGGTAAGGTATGGTGGATCATATAAGGTGAGTTGGCATAATATCATGTGTTTGTTTGGTGTTGAGGATTTTAATGTCAACTGGAAAATATGTAAGGAGTGAGTTCATATGAACATGGGAAAATGTTGATGCATTGGTTTAGTTTTCTCAAATTATGAATTCATGTATGGGTGGAGTTCAAACATGCGATGGCATTGAATTAGGGCAGAAGGCTGAAGTAATTGGATGCATAATATCCACGTGCCTGGATGTTTGGGGAATTGGGTTTATAAAGTTGAAGTTTTTAAACCCAATGGATTTTAATTAAAGTCTTTTATAAGACTTTATGTAAAGGCTTATATTTTTGGAACAAACCTTAGTGTGAGAGTTGTTGGCTTTTAAAATAGCTTCCATTTATGTGATGATTTTATATTCATAGCGAAATGATTGTTAAGATAAAGCTTCCGCGAATAATGGGGTGTGAATTTGCTAGACATTGAAGTTTTATTTGGGTAGTTATTGAGATGCATTTTTATGTGCATGAGGGTTTTGGAAAGATTCTGGGTTTGCAGGGTTTTCTTGCATCATTTTGGTATCAAAGCTGGAATAGCTCTGTGTGAAGATTCAATTTTTTTATTTAATGAATGTGATGAATGAATATATGATTTTGAAACTGATGAATATTGTAGCACAGGGATGCAAGTGCAGTTGAGGAAGGAAGCGAGATCAACAGGATCTGAAAGGTGAACTGACAGGTATTATTTATCTCTAGTTTAAAGGTTATGCTTGGATAATTTGATTTGCAAGTAGGTTGAAGAAATTCTCAGTGGGAAGAAGTAGATCACAGCTGGAGAGCAGTGATGGAGGAGTCCAACAAAGGATTCTAAGAGAGAGTGGCAGAACCTGGAGATTCAACAGAGGTTGAATAAAGTTGCAGATGAGAGAAGCCTGAAGGAGCAGAAGAGAGTGCTCGAAAAGTTCCAGCAGAGGAATGGTGATTACTAAAAGACCAGATCCGGAGGAAGGGATTGGTGAGGTAAGTGGCAGCAGGAGAGTTTGCTGTTGTAGAGGCTTGGTGCAACTCATGGGTGAGAAAATCATGGCGAAGAAGATGACTACTGAAAGTCATAAAGGAGAGAGCAGAGGTTCAGAGAGAGGCCACAATAGAAAGAGGGAGAAAGATGCCAAGGCAAATGGCATGAGACAATAGTTGATTGATGAAGAGTATGAGAAAGAGAAAGCTGAGATAGCAGTTCATCGTGAGTTATTGATGAAATTTTTACAGGAAAGTATGAAGGACCAGAGACATGGTTGGACCATGAGGAAGACAGTGAAATGGCAGAGACTACATGTAAGGAGGGATCAATAGATAAACATGCAATTAACAGAAGAGTTGAGGGAGCTCGAGCAGATGATGGATGTACAGTTGGGATGTACGCAACTTAGAGTAGCTGAGTTGAAAGTGGAGGTTTCCATTGATGAAACAGAGGAGGAGATCATTGATGATTTCTTGAGTTATTGGGTAGATCCAGATCAGCTGGATGATGTAAAATCTTGTGTTTTTGTAGTTGACAATTGTGATGTGATTACAGGTTTTACTGAAGAGGATGCGCAATCTTGTGTAGCTATCACAAGCGTGGAAAAGAATCTTTTAGGAGATAAATACTCTGAAGAAGAAAGCAGTGATGCTTTTGCTGTTACAGCACATGAATAAATTCTTGTGAATGAAGAAGAGGATCAACTTGAAGAGCCGGTATATGAACCAACAGTTGAGACTGTTGAAATTTGTGATTTTCAAACTGAAAGTTTGTGTATGAATGTAGGGATGGTACATGATGATGATATGCTTCAACAATGCCACAGAGAAATTGCATTGTTGGAATACTTGTGGGTAAATTCAGATTATGACAGAGAGATTGCAGAAGAAAGAGTTCATTTCAGTGAACAAAAAGATATCATGGAAACAGATGGTGTGAAGGAAGGACTTGTTGACAGTCTTGAGAATTCTTCAAAGAATTCTTTGGAAAGTTTAGATCAGCATACTGATGTGTTGATAGTGGAGGAGAACTTAGAACAACATACTGAAGTGCCGGCAGAGGAAAGTGAGGCACTGATGCCTTATGATTTTTATTTTAACAGGCGGTTTGTGAATGCAGGTGTTATTGCAGGTATTGAAGAACATTTGGCTCAGTTGAGCAGTCAAATGAAGGAAGAAGAAAATTCTGTGGAAATTTCTAATCCATGGAGTGAGGATGTTATGTTGCTGGAAAGGATGCTGAATAGTCAAAATTCAGTGCAGAAAGAATCTCAATTTTAGAATTGGGAATTGCAGATGTAGAGTGATGAAGATAGCAGAAAGGAGTACACAATGTACCAGTCCAGTAAGTTGCTGATAGGATAAGGCATAAAAGAAGTTTTCAGTTGTAGAAGATAAGAGGGAATGGATGATTGGGCGGCGTTAAGAATGGAAACAAGAATAGAAGTAAGAACTGAGCGAGTAAGAGCTCAGCAGGCAGTAAGAGATCAGCAATCTGAAGATTTATTGGACAGAGAAATTGAATTAATCAGAAGAATCATGTTGAAAGTGTCTCAGAGGAAGACATTAGCAAGAAAGAGAAGCAGCAGAAAAATGAAGACAGAGACAGATTGTGAAAGTGCAGCAAGTGGAGCAAGACAACATAAGATATGGAGACCTGGAGAAAAGCAAGCAACAACAAATGATGACTTGCAGAACAAAGTGTGGGATCGAGGAAAACAAGGAAAAAGACTTAAAACACATGATCAGGAGATCATGATCATTTTCAACCTTGGGAGTCTGATGCAGGAGCATTAGGCAAAGAGAAATACTTTGTATTTATTAAAACTTAGGGGTTTTTAAGAGCTATATTTTTATAAATAATTTGAGTGGGTTTTATGTATTTTTAATTAAATATTGTAAATAATTCTCAAATATGAGAGAATTTGGTCAGTTCAGGATGTAAAGGGATGAGAGATTGTAATTTAGAAATTAGTTTCATTAATTTTGGGTGAGAGAGGATCCTTAGGGATTCAAGAGTGATTTTAGGATTTTGTTGAGATATTTGAGGGTTTGTTGAGTTAATAAAGGGATGTGAACCAAAATTGGTTCAATTCAATTTGTATAAATTGATATGCCTCAAAGGCAAAAGAGATCAACTAGAATAGAATAGGGAGAAAGGTAGGAGACAGGGGTTTTCCTATACATCTATGAACAGTTGAAAGGGCCATGGATTTTGAATATCTAGCCATGAAAAAGAGGTTCTTTGTAATTGTTTTTTTTATATATATCAATGTAGAATTTGACTTTTGAGCCATATGCACATTGTTGAATTCGATTTTGTATGAATACGTTTGGTTTTGGTTTTAATAACCTTTGTGATGTGACTCTGCACATAAGTTGAAAGAATCGATGTTATTAATTGTAATAGTAAATCCATGTGTTGAGTGAATCGATGGATTTTATGTCGATATGTAGTTTTGTATGGAAGCGTGGATAAAGTGAGGGTGCATTATGAATTTGCGTATGGTGTTCATAGAGCTGCATGAAATTACGTTGGAGAGAAGCTGTTGGATGAAATTGATTGAAAATCAAATGCAAAGTTGTATATACATTGTATGAAGCCGACTGAGAAACAGTCTAAGATGCAGAGCTATATGAGGCGCAGAGTTTTGTTTTAAACTCTGTCTATTTTAATTGATTGGAATAGATTTTAATTGCATCACAAAGATGAGGAGGGGCTGGTCATTCTATCAACTGGAGAATTGAAGAAAAGAAAAGTGGAGCCGTGAAAAATCAAATGATTGAAGTGAGGATGCACTAATAGCATCGTTGTTCAGAAAATTCGATGTTCTCTCTGCTTTATGCCTGAAGGAGACCACAAGAATAAGTTAAATTCAAACGTTGAGTAAGAATGCCGAATTGTAGCATTCCAGTAGCACGAATTGTTAAAAGCAGAACGAGTAAGAACAGAAGGGAAATTGCATTGCAAATCATCTGAATGCTGCGTGGTTATGTTTTCCGGAATGATGAAATCGATTTTAATGTTAACTGGGTTTTGTATCTGAATGTATTATTGAGGCGTTATGAAAGGCACAGCCTTGAAAAACACAGTGGAAAACTCTGAAGAGAAAACATGCAGAGATTGTCGAACAACTTTGGAGTTTAGAATTCAGCATGATCCATATCATAGAAGAAATCGAAGACACAACCTTGTTTTAATAGAGGCCGAAGTTCTGAAATCGCTGGCCATGGGAATTGACCGATTAAAAAAAAAAAAAACAGAACCCGTAGCGTTGAGATTGAGACCAATCTCTAAGTATTTATTTATATTTTACCGATCCATAAATTTGAACGCTGTGGTTGGTATAATTGAAGGTGCAGATTGCTTATAAGATCCATTAAAACGCGTTGTATAGTTGAATTCCACGAAGGCGCAATCCATAGCCTGGTCGAATCATGTTGCAGGGGATTGAATGGGTAAGGTATGGTGGATCATATAAGGTGAGTTGGCATAATACCATGTCTTTGTTTGGTGTTGAGGATTTTAATGTCAACTGGCAAATATGTAAGGAGTGAGTTCATATGAACATGGGAAAATGTTGATGCATTGGTTTAGTTTTCTCAAATTATGAATTCATGTATGGGTGGAGTTCAAACATGCGATGGCATTGAATTAGGGTGGAAGGCTAAATTAATTGGATGCATAATATCCACGTGCTTGGATGTTTGGGGAATTGGGTTTATAAAGTTGAAGTTTTTAAACCCAATGGATTTTAATTAAAGTCTTTTATAAGACTTTATGTAAAGGCTTATATTTTTGGAACAAACCTTAGTGTGAGAGTTGTTGGCTTTTAAAATAGCTTCCATTTATGTGATGATTTTATAATCATAGCGAAATGATTGTTAAGATGAAGCTTCCGTGAATAATGGGGTGTGAATTTGCTAGACATTGAAGTTTTATTTGGGTAGTTATTGAGATGCATTTTTATGTGCATGAGGGTTTTGGAAAGATTCTGGGTTTGCAGGGTTTTCTTGCATCAAGAAGAGACATATTTTGAAGGGAATGGCAGGGGAGTAAACAATGAAGACAATAAGCATATCACTGATGAAGAAAAAAATGATGCAAGCAATGATTAGGTAGAATTTGATAGTGAAAAACATGGGAAAAAAGTGTAGACGAAGGCAGTGACCCCACAGAAAATGACAATAATGACAGCCAAGAGACAAATGCATAATTTGATGAGCAAAGCAGTGAAGATGATAAAAAAAGTAGTGATGAAAGTGAAGGAGGCAAATAAGACAAAGAGGGAAATGAAAAAAGCAGTGGGCCAAATGATGAAGATGATGACACTGAAGACACAGAGACAGAGGCAAATTATAAACAGGAGAACAATGAGCTAGACAATGAAGAAAGAAGTGATGAGAAGAACAATGACAAGGAACAATGCAATGAGCCTAATGAGAAAGAAGAAAGCAATGATCCTAATGAAGGTGGGGAAACAAATGAAAGTCAAGGCATAGAGGAAGACTTCAAAGAAAAGGGCAGTGTATATGACAAAGAGGAACTTGAAAACAATGAGGAAGGGACAAACCAAAGCAGTGAGCCAAATGAAGATGAATACACAGATGACAACCAAGAAACAAAAGGAGGTTTTGATGAACAAAATAGTCAAGATGAAGGAGAAGAAAATGAGCCCCATAATAGTGATAAAAGGGGCAGTGAACATAGCAAAATGAAGATAATGCAAGCTATGAAACAAAGACTGAGTTAGAAAGTGAAGACCATAGGCAAAACAAAGAAAAAGTGGGCCAATCAGTGTGAGTATAGTTAAACATAATGAGACAGAAAATGACAGCTATGGTGAGGAAGAAGATCATGACAGTGATCATAGACAAAACAGTGATAATGAAGTCACAAATTTTGAGGGCAAAGATAGTAGGCATAGAAAATATGAAGAAACCAACGAAAGTTCCTATGACAGTGACCCCACAACAAATGCAAATAGTGAAATAAAGGCAGAGTTTGAGGGTGAAATAAAGGCAGAGTTTCCTAAAAAGGAGCTGCCCTCCCCAAGTGGAGCCACTGTTAGTCATTAGTAATTTTTTGCCTTTGCAGATGACTAAATGTCTATCCTAGATTTCTAGAAACAAAATTCATGAATCTTGTGAGTTCTAGAAATCTCACTGCCTTCATTATCCTTAGGATAAATTTTTCACTGTTCTACTACTCTATCATGTCATAGTCAGCCTATCACTCACGGAAGATCCCTCATGGACTAATGCCTCTCATATTTGTCCCATTTTGACACCCATAAATCTCATTACTCTGTTTGTCCCTTGCCTATGACTCCATTATCCAACTAGGGTTTTTGAGGGCCATTTTTCTTGGTTTCATGAGCTCCATGGTTAAAACATCAACAAGGCTTGTATATTGATGCTCTTACACCTCCTCCTATCCTAAATATACCTTCATAAACACTTCCCATCACTCATATCCCTCAAAATCATCATTTTTCTACAAAACCTAGCCTATTGCTACAATTTGACACTTTTTGAGACTAGGCCTGTGTTTTTCCCTTTTGGACCCCTTCCCCTCACTCAATTATTGAAATTCCACTTTCCCCTACTCTCTGACATCTATCCCTATTCCTGAAAATTTCCCCAAGAATTTATACAACCATTAACCCTTTAATTCCCCTCCCTCTACAAGGCAGTCCTAAATCCCCTACACCAAACCCTAATTTCCTCTTCCAACTAAGCTAGGGTTTGCTATGAAAAGGAGGCATAAGAGAAAAGGATCCATATGGTAGGTCATATCAGCAATCATGAAGCCATACCAACTCATAAACATCATGCCTCCATATTTTTCCAGGAATTCTTTCCAAGAGACAAGCCATGTGCTACACCCAGGGCTAGTTTTGATTCAAACATTGTTTTTGACCAAAAAAAGATGAATTTGACAAAATTGAGAAATTTTTTTGTCCATCATAGGCCCAAGAAGAAAAACCTCCTTCATTTTTTACACATGTATCATGGTTTATGAGAAATGTCAAAAATACAGGTGTCCCAGGAGAATTTCTGCACTACCAGAGTGACCTTGGAAAAATTAGGTTTTCTCACAGCTGGAATGCCCAAATGACTTCATTTATGAGTTAAATGAAAAATTTACTTGAAGATATTTCCAATGAGCTATAATGAGCTTAATTTTTATTTGAGGAAGGCATCCAAAAGTGGTTTGCAACAACACTCTGCATTTCTGCACCATCATTCCATACTTTTTGACCAGTCTTGGGAAAATAAACTTTTGACAAGGCAAGTATACTTCAATCTGGAACAAAATGGTATATTTGGAAAGTAGACAAGTTAATATTTCCAAAGAACTATCACGGTCCCAATTCTAACACGGGAAGGCCTCCAAATGCCCTCTACCAAATGGTGCTGCGCTCTTGGGAGGTGGTGCTACGATCCTATGCATTCAGGACTGCCTAGGAGGAACCGACCGTCTGTGCTAAGCTCCTGTGCATTCAGGACTACCCAAGAGGACTCGACAGCCTGTGATACGCTCCTGTGCATTCAAGACTTCTCGGGAGGACCTGACAACGTGCAAGGTGTGCTATGCTGCGCTCCTGTACGTTCAGAAGCTACCAGATAAAACGTTCAGAAGCCACCTAAGCTGACCCATGTTACACCCCTGTGTATTTCTGTTTCAACTGTGAGGTTTTTTAAGAGGTATTTATACATTTTCCACCTTTTCATACTATCTAAAGGTAAAATTAAAAATAAATTTGAAGGGTGAACTTAGAGAAATCAAGAAGAAGAGATAGAGTTTGAAGGGAATGGTAGTGGAATAAACAATGAAGACAGTAAGCATATCACTGATGAAGAAAACAATGATGCAAGCAGTGATGAGGCAGAATTTGAAAGTGAAAACCATAGGAAAAAAGTGTAGAAGAAGGCACTAACCCCACATAAAATGACAATAATGACAACAAAGAGACAAATGCAGAATTTGATGAGTAAAGCAGTGAAGATGAAAACAAAAGTAGTGATGAAAGTGAAGGAGGCAAAGAAGACAAAGAGGGAAATGAAAAAAGCAGTGGGCCAAATGATGAAGAGGATGACACTGAAGACACAGAGATAGAGGTAGATTATAAAGAGGAGAATAGTGAGCTAGACAATGAAGAAAGTAGTGATGACAAGAACAATGACAAAGAAAAATGCAATGAGCGTAATGACAAAGAATAAAGCAGTGAGTCTAATGAAGGTGAGGAAAAAGGTGAAAGTCAAGGCACAGAGGCAGACTTCAAGGAAAAGGGCAGTGTATATGACAAAGAGGAACATTAAAAGAGTGAGGAAGGGACAGATGAAAACAGTGAGCCAAATGAAGATGAATACACAGATGACATCCAAGAAACAAAAGGAGGTTTTGATGAACAAAATAGTCAAGATGAAGGAGAAGACAATGAGCCCAATAACAATGATAAAAGGGGCAGTGAACATAGAAACAATGAAGATAATGCAAGCTATGAAACAGAGACTGAGTTAGAAAGTGAAGACCATAGGAAAAACAAAGAAAAAGTGGGCCAATCAATGTGGGTATAGACACACATAATGAGACAGAAAATGACAGCTATGGTGAGGAAGAAGATCATGACAGTGATCATAGACAAAAAAGTGATAATGAAGTGAAAAAGTCTGAGGGAAAATATAGTATGGATAGAAAAGATGAAGAAACCAATGAAAGTGCCTATGATAGTGACCCCACAACAAATGCAAATAGTGAAATAAAGGTAGAGTTTGAAAGTTAACACAATGGGTCAAATAATGAAGAGAAGGATGGTCATGAAGATGAAAATGCATCAAGCCATGATGAGGACACCTCTAATCATGACAACACAAAAATTGAAAATGAAGATGATGATAATATAAGTATGGAAGGCGACAGTGTAGGAGACTTGGAAGAAGATTAAAATTATGAAAATCTTGACAATAATACTAGCATGGGAGGAAATGAAAATGCCTCTCAAGAAGGCAAGCAAGGGTCAAATTGAAGAAGGCTCAAGGCAAGCTCCCGGCACCAAAAGAGGAAAAATACCAAGATAGGCTTGGAATATTATCTCAAGCTTCTCTACAGGTCTCCCAGGACCCATGAGGCACCTACCTACCAAATTTGGGAGAAATTGAACAGGTTTTTGTTTTTTGCAAATTTTGAGGCTAGGAGCGCAGCGCACCTTGTGCTACACTTTTTATCTGGGCATATTAAAGAGGAGAGGCTTAAATTTTTTGATTCCTCGTCATTAGAGGAGCATGATCACAAATTTTTAGCTCAATTGGAGTTGTTTTGGTCTGCGAAAAGGGTCAAAAACACCCATTTTTTCACCATTCTGCCTTCTTTTCAGGACATGTGCTGCGCTCCTAGCAGTCTTGGAATTTTCACTTTTTGGACAGGTTGTAGAGGTTACATTGAAGAACTAGAGGTAGATCTGGATCTTAGTTTTCAAGGGCTTTCCAACGAGTGATCATGGAGCCTTTTCCGACATCGAGAAAGTCTCCAAAACACTACTACAAGAAGACCTATTTTTCCTGTCTCTGTGCTGCACTCCTGGCATAAATTCAAATTTTGACACAGTGTGCTATACTCCCATGGTTAACAAGGCAGAAATGTGCATTTAGCAATTTTTTGTATTCTTGTCAGGGCCTGAAAGTCAATTTCTTTTCCATAAATGGCCAAAAAGATATTTATTTTTTATATTTTGTGCCTTAGGCCTTGCAAGGCCTCAAGGACAAATTAGGATATTTCCTGTTGGCCAATAGGCTTCTAGATAATCTCTTAGATCTTTCTTCTCCTTGCATGATAAATAGAGCATGGAGACTCATTGTAAAGGTGAGGACTTTGATGTGTTTGAGAGAAATACATGGTTTTTGGAAGTTGAAGAGAAATTTGGTGTTGTGGAGCTTGTGGATGATTTGCCTTGATTGGTGTTGATGAAGGCTTGCTTGCAAGATCCCTGAGTTTAGTTAATGGTGATGTATCTCTTATTTGTTTATGTTTTTCATGTTTACCATATGTCCATCTTTCTATATTGCAGTAGCTTAGAAGAGTATAGGATGAGAAATGTTTTTTAAGGCACCTCAGTCCTCTTGTTTGCTATTTTCTTCATGTTTTCCTCTGCTGGGTTATTTTAATCAATTCTTAGTTGCTCCTTAGGCCCACCTAAGCTTTTTTATTTCATTATTGGATTAATATGCTAGTTTAAAACATGATTCATGATAAGCCCTGCTTGTTTTACGCTATCTAAACTCTATCTTGAAATCTCTCTTTGATGTATTGATTGATTAGGTTAAGCCAAAGAGGTCTTGTTTCGATCTTGCCCTTTGTATATGCTTATCAGTTTGCCTCAAATTTATTTATATTTTAATGAATGATGTTTAGGCGTTCCCTCTTCATTTATTGATGCTATTTGTCTTGTATATGTTTTTTTTGAGAAACCATCTCCAAAAAGAGAAGAAAAGAGATATCAACACCTTAGAAATAAGCCACTTCGAGGGGGCAACCTCCAATACATTACATGAATGAAAAATTCTTCGATGATACAATTTACAAAACCTCCTTTCTCTATATAGGAGTCCATGGGGCCATAATGTAATCCTAGTGGGCCACAATGTAATCCTAGCCGACCTAACAATAATAATTTAAGGGCACAATAATAACAAAATGGGGGTTACAAGGGTACAAGAATAACAATAAGGGGTTTACACTAATAATAATAAGGGACTATACTAGTGATATAGGGACCTAACATGCCCCTCTCCTTCAAAAAAAGTGTTGTCCTCAACACTTGAGTAGCTTCGGGTGCTTTTGTATAAAATTCTCATCCTCCCATGTAGAATATTTAGTGGTTAAGTTCTTCCACTTGATGAGATACTCTGAAATTGATCGATTTCGTAGCTGTTGAGTTCCTGTTTCCATGACCGCTTCAGGTTCCAATATGATTTTTCCTTCCTCATCAAGTTCTGGCAATATTGTTTGAACTGGAAGATTTTCACCTATAACCTTCTTTAAGCATGAAACATGGAAAACTGGATGTACTCGCGAAGAAGCAGGAAGCTCCATTTTGTATGCCATAGTACCAATCTTTTGCAACACCTTGTAAGGACCATAGTACTTTGGCGATAATTTATTATCCTTCTTAGCTTGCTTGAGGGACATTTGTTTGTATGGTTATAGCCGTAAAAATACCCAATCTCCTACATCAAAACTTCTCTCGCTGCGATGTTGATCTGCCTGTTGTTTCATTCGATTTTGTGCCAAATTCAGGTTATCCTTTAAGGGTTGGAGAACTTCTTGTTGATGCTCGATGTGATCTTCCACTGCTTGAACCTTCGAATTTTCTCTTAAAGATGATGTGATGGATGGTGGATGATATCCATAAAGTGCCATAAGTGGGGTCATTTTTGCTGCAGTATGGAAGGAAGTGTTATACCACCATTCAGCGAGAGGTAACCACTTGACCCATTGTGTTTTTTTATCAGATACAAAACAACGAAGATATCCTTCCAAAATTTTATTTACTATCTCAGTTTGACCATCAGATTGAGGATGATAAGATGAGCTATGAGCTAATTGAGTACCCAAACAAGAAAATAACTCCGTCCAAAAATTTCCAGTAAAAATGGGATCTCTGTTGCTCACAATAACCCTTAGGCTTCCATGTAGCTTTTGAATTCTGTCCATAAATGTAGTAGCAACTGTACTTGCTTTAAATGGATGAGATAATGCACAAAAGTGTGCATACTTGGTAAGTCTATCAACTACCACCATGATGAAATTCTTTCCTTTGGACTTAGGTAAACCTGTGATAAAATCCATTGAAATCTCCTCCCAACGTTGACTTGGAATGGATAAAGTTTGTAGAAGTCCCGGGGTCTTAATTGTCTCAACTTTATTCCGCTGGAAAACCAAACATTCTGTCACAAACTTTTGAATATCAGATTTAAGGCCATCCCAAAAAAATTATTTCTTCACCCTGTGGTAAGTTTTTAAGAAATCCCGAGTGTCCTCCTAAAGGAGAAGTGTGCAATTCCAAAATAATCTTTTGTTTTAGTTGGGAATTCTTACAAAGATATAAGCTATCTTTTTACCATAAGGAATCATTTTTCCAACTAAAAGTATCAGATGTACTAGGATCTTGCTTCAAATTTTGAATGAGTGTCCATACATATTTTTCCTTCTTCCATTCATCTCTTGCTTTGGTTATCCAATCTGGTTGGATAATAGAAATGGCACAAAGCAATGGTTCCACCTCTTCATTCTTTCTTGAGAGTGCATCTGCAACAACATTAAGCTTTCCTTTTTTGTAGATTATTTCAAAGTCATAACCCAACATCTTTGTGACCCATTTTTGCCGCTCTTCTGAAGATAGTCTTTGTTCCAAAAAGTGTTTAAGACTATCATGATCATTTTTTACCTTGAAGTGTCTTCCCATTAGGTAAGTTCTCTATTTCTTTAGTGCATGCAGTATTGCTAACATTTCCTTCTCATAAATAGGTTTCTGTAAATACTTTCCTTTGATTGGATGACTTTCAAAAGCAATGGGTCTTCCTTCCTGCATTAAAACAACACCAATTCCATTTCCTGAGGCATCACATTCCACAATAAATGTTTTTGTGAAGTCTGGTGTAGCTAATACAGGCGCTAGGCACATTGCGTCTTTAAGATGTTCAAAACCGTTAGTTGCTTCAGGAGTCCATGAAAATGCATCTTTCTTCAATAATGTTGTTAGAGGCGCTGATATTCTCCCATAATTCTTAACAAAATTGCGATAATACCCTGTTAACCTGAGAAATCCTCGCAACTGCTTTATGGTTGTGGGGACTTTCCATTCCTTAATGGCTTAATTTTTTTAGGGTCTACTTTAACACCCTCGTGAGATACAATATGACCCAGATATTCCACCTATTGTACTCCAAAGAAAAATTTGGATGTTTTTACATATAATTTTTTCTCCTGCAATAGTTTGAGCACCCTGTCAACATGTTCAACATGATCCTTCCAAGACCTACTGTAGATTAGTATATCATCAAAAAATACTACCACAAATTTTCAAAGGAAGGGGTTTGAAAATGGAATTCATTAACCCTTGAAATGTAGAAGGTGCATTGGTAAGGCAAAAAGCCATGACCAAAAATTGATAATGACCCTCATGAGTTCGAAATGCTGTTTTTGGAATATCTTCAGTCTTCATTCTAATTTGATGATATCCTGAACGAAGATCCAACTTGGTAAAATAAATTGCTCCATGTAATTCATCCAATAATTCATCAATCAAAAGAATGGGAAATTTGTCTTTAATGGTGAGCTTATTGAGCTCCCTATAATCTGGACACATTCGCCATGATCCATCCTTCTTGTGTACCAATACTACAGGAGCAGAGAAAGAACTTTGACTAGGTTGAATTATACCCGCCTCTAACATTTCTGCAATCATACGTTCAATTTCTCTCTTTTGGATGTAAGGATATCTATAAGGCCCGATGTTTGGAGGAACAATTCCTGGAATCAAATGAATAGCATGATCATGATCACGAATAGGTGGGAGTCCTTTGGGAGTTTCAAACACCTTGGAATGATTGTCCAAGACTTGTTGGAGATCTGCAGGAATAGATGATTTTGCTGTTGGAACTTCTAGTGAGCATAATTGTGCAATTACGACTCATTTTTCTTTCTTTAGAAGCTTTGTCATGACATTAGAGCTTATTATCCTTCCTGGCTTCCCAGAAATACCTCATAATTCAACTTCCTTTCCTTCTGAAAAAAAATTCAATAAAAGTTCTTGAAAATTAAAAGCTACCGTCCCCAAAGATTGTAACCATTGTACTCCTAGTACAACATCAACACCTCCCATAGGAATGGAAAGCATTGGACTAGTCAATACATATCCCCCCATGGTTAGCTTGATATTATGGCATTTTCCAGAGAAATTTATAGTTCCTCCATTTGCAACCATCACTTGACATTCTGGTGCTGGGTATAGGAAACAATTTAATTCCTTGGCTACCTTACAATGAATCAAATTATGGGTGCTACCTGAATCAATCAACACTATTACCTTTTTCTTCTTGATCTATCCTTCTATCTTGAGAGTTTGAGGAGTGGTAATTCTTGCTAGTGCATTACATGATATGGTCAGATTCATTTCTTCCTCTTCTAGGGCCGGTTCCTGGTGTATATCCTCTTCTTGTTCATTTTCTTATTCTTCTTCACAATCTATGTAAAATAATTTCTTTTTAGCACACTTATGACCTTTAGTGTATTTGTTATCACAACTGTAGCAAAGCCCTTTTGCTCTTTTTTCTTCCAATTGTTGTGGTGTCAACCTTGTAGGTTGTGGAAATCTAGGTGTAGAAACACTTCCTTCTTTATAGAATTGAGTGGTAGGCTTCCTTGTCGCCATAATTTTACATTCAACTTTTCTTGCCAACCTGAATGCCTTCTCCAATGAATCAGGTTCCAAAACACGAACTTCATGTTGGATGTTATCCTTTAGAGTTCCTATGAAGAGATCAATCCTGTGTTCCTCTGGAATATCAGTTACCCTTATATTCAATTTTTGGAAGTCCTCAATGTGCTGCCCCACTAAACCCTTTTGTTTGAGATTTATCAATTGGCTAAAGAAGGTGTTGCTCTTTGTATCCTAATAATGTGCTATCATTTCCTCCGTAAAAATTGACCAAGTGACAATTTTTTTACGAGAGCAAAGCCATTGATACCATACAAATGTATTTTGTTCTAAATGTAAAGTTGCAATGCGTACCTTTTGTGTGTTTTGTACGTTATGGAGATCAAAATATTGCTCCATCCGTAGTATCCATGTTACAGGATCCTTTCCATCAAACTTCCTCATATCCATCTTTGGAATATGGTGGTTCTTCCCGCCAACATTAGAGTTTATGAAATCACAATTAACATTTATTTTGTTCTCATCATGAGGTTCTTCTACTATCTTTTCACCATTAGGAAACCTTTCTTGTATCAACTTTGTCAAACCTTCCATGTCTTCTTTTAGAACATTCTTCATGTTTTCCATTTTCTCATCGATCTTAGCTTCCATGTCATCCATCTTAGATTCCATGCCAGCCTCCATGCCATCAATCTTAGATTCCATGCCATCTATCTTAGATTCCACGCTTTTCTTCAAACCATCCATCTTAGTTTCCACGCCTTTCTTCAAAACTTCCATGTCATTTTTTGTTGTTCTTTGCAAGAGCGAAATTTGTTGCACTTGCTCTTGTAATTTTGATATGTCATGTTGCCATTCTTCGTCTTCATGAGTCATAGTAGAGCTTTCCAAAGGCTTAATGGGTGTTGAATTATTTTTAGGGGCCATTTTATAATCCAATACTAATATCTATTCTACAATATGCCCTTGCAATCAATTCAACTTGATTCTTCAAACAAGACTTATGCAATTCGGAAAAAAAATACACACCATTTACTTGCTTTTGAGGAGCTCTATATTGAAATTGTATTATCTTTGTGATTGCAGCTCTTCAATATCTGAAATTCAGCATTAAAGTAGCCCTATGAATTCACCTTTTAATGCCACAGGTTTGACTTGATTTGGATTCTCCAAGACAAAGTTATGTCCAATCTCCCACAATGACCTAATGATGGACTAGTTCAGTATAGCGAACTTGTACGACTTGCCACGTATCACTGTTTCGTCCTTCGCCTCTTAAATTGATAGCCAAGAAACCAAAGTTTGTGTAATTGTGACCAATTTTTATGGCACTCCAATCCGATGCTCAGAGAGAGAGAGTTATTGAAATTTTCCCACGACCACCTTTTTGAGATGAAATTCGGGAGCCTGAAAAAGCACTACCTTCCACAAATCATATCTCCAAAAATATTGTGAACCAAGCTCTGAAATTTTTGGACGCGCTTCCTTAGGATTTCAGCTTCGCACCATAAAAATTTCAGATTCTGAACCTCAGTAGAAAAAACGTTATAGTACAAATGCCACGCTGACCTTCTTAGGAGCCTGAAAAAAGACCTAACTTCCACAGATCATATCTCCACAAATGTTGCGAACCAAGCTCTGAAATTTTCAGACATACTTCCTCAGGCTTTCTGCTTCACACCCTAAAACTTTTATCTTCTGAAACTTCGTAGAAAAAAGGTTGTAGCGAAAATGCCACAATGACCTGTTTGGAGCAACGAAACCCTAGAATCCAAACCTATGATATCAAATGTTGAGAAACCAGCTCCAAAAAGAGAAGAAAAGAGATATAAACGCCTTATAAATAACCCACTTCGAGGGGGGCAACCTCCAATAAATTACATGAATGAAAAATTCTTCTATGATACAATTTACAAAACCTCCTTTCTATATATAGGAGTCCATGGGGCAATAATGTAATCTTAGTGGGCCACAATGTAATCCTAGCCAACCTAACAATAATAATTTAAGGGCACAATAATAACAAAATGGGGGTTAGAAGGGTACAATAATAATAATAAGGGGTTTACACTAACAATAATAAGGGACTATACTAGTGATATAAGGACCTAACAATTTTCAAATCTTTGAAGTAGAATCATTGAAGTTAGATAACTTGTATTACTCTCTTTGTTCCACTGGATTGTATATCTTAAATGTTTATTCATTTAAAGGTATTTTCATTGAGTAAATGGTGTGACCTATCTCATGATTAGTATCTTTTTCTTATCAGTATTTAAGATCTCCCTGTTCATAGGTATTTGACAAAGGATTCTTACCTTCCCTTTGCCCTACCTTGGTTCCCAAACTTAATGTCCATTTCACCTCACACATAAACTTAAAGATCCTTTAACTACACTATATTGGCCCTGTGATGTACCCCGATTCACTATTGAGATATAAATGACTTCATAGACTCCATATCCCAATGTTTGACAACCTCTCATTCCACCTATCCTACTCAATCATCTTACCTCAACCAAACAAACAAACAAACCCCACACTTAACAACTAGCGTAAAATAAACCATCTAAAGTGAACAAGTTCATATCCTTTGCATAATAGAGAGAGTCCTCTCTGAGTCAAGGAAGGCTAGGTCCTAGGACTCCAAATACTGGTCTGATGTTACCCTGTGCATTTGTTCTACCAATCCGCTAAATCATGGGACACTAACATAATGGCGATCACGATGGGACCTTCTAAATAAGTCAAAAACTAAGTATTCCTTAGATCTCAGAAAACCTACAAAAATCCTTAGATTGGTATTCAGTTGCTAATGGTGGACAACAAACTTCCTTAAAATAGTTGAAATCATCCACCTGGTGACTCCAAAAACTCTCAATAGACCCGAAGACTCCACTGGAGGAAGACTCCAAAACATGACCAGTCATCCTAGAATGAAAAAGCACTCAGGCCTAGGTTGGATTCAAAAAATTATTATTTTTAACTATAACCATGTTCTATCCTACTTTAAGCCTGATCAAGAATACACTGATGAGATCTACACTGATCATTGGAAATATCTCAAGCCTCAAAAAGTTGAACCTCAAATTGCATACCTTGAGCAGACTTATACACCTGTGCCTACCCCATATACACCTGTGGAAGATCTAGTGAAACATGAGCCTCATACTACCTTTCAAATAGTGATCAATCTCTTTTTGCAATACCTATATCCACAAAGGTCCCAAAAAGATACAAGCCTCTAGTTTTGCCTCTTATCCTCCATGCCCTCCCTGCAAATCTTGCAAATAAACTACCCAGATTTGATGGAGAAAAATAAAAATTCACCGTTGAATAACACATTCAAATTCTTGAGGGTTTACTTGACTTATTTTAAATAGAAAATATGATGTGTGTATTAGAATGTTTGCCTTATCATTACAAGGAAAAATTAAGAGTTGGTTTAAGGACCTTCCAGCTGCAAGAATTAATAACTTTCATCAATTCACTCAAGTTTTCTTAGATAGGTGGGTATTCATGGGAGATGCTCTTCTCATCATAAAGGACTACAACCATTTGAAAAGACATCCAGAGGATACAATACAACAATTTTCAGCCAGGTTCAATAAAGTATACCACACAATACTTGCTAAGGTAAAGCCACCCCTAGGGTGGGCTCTCTTGCACTACCCAAATGCTCTTGACCCAGAGATGGCTTTCCATATAAGAGAAAAAGACCCTTCAAACCTAGAAGAAATGCAGAATATAGAAATTATCGTGGAATTCAACATACTAGAAAGAGAGGCAAAGTTAGAAGAAATAATGAAGGATAAAGTAGCTCAAGAGAAACTAATATATTCATAGGTAAAGCTAGAGATGTTGACAGATATAATCATAAAAATGATGCATATACTTGGTAGGAAAGAGGAAGAGTACAAGGTTGAGGTTGGTGCTGCTTGTTAAAAACAGCCTATACCTTTTCCTTGGGAAGAACAAACTTTGTCATTACAGGACAAGAATAACAATCAAAATATGCATATTAAGAAAGACTGCAAAGAAGAGAGTGAAGAAGCTTGTCAAGTAGGTACTAGATACCTTCCTATATCTTGTGCTTCACTACTAAGAGAACACTACAAACAAATTGCAAATAAAAACAAGGTGGAACTCTCTAAAAAATCAATCAGAGACAAGATGGATGATGCAAACCATTTTGCATATCCAGAACTGTTTCCCTCAAGCCATCTTGAAATCACAAAATATGAAATAGAGGAGGAGTCAAAACTTTTAGGATCTCTTCCCTTATGCTTTAATTCATTTCATATTTTGAAAGGAAATTTTCATCTTGAAGATCTCTTAGCAGCTATTCGTGAATCCCATGCTCAAGTTAACTCTCACAAAAATCAAGAAAAGTTGGTTGAGGATGAAATCAATTGGGGAATGAAAGAGAACCCATAGGATCTCTCTAAAAACACAAGTGATGATTCATCATCTCTCTTAGGTGAGCCCAAAAATACATTCAACCTCTAAATCAGCCTTCCTAAGAGAAAGAGGACTGTTGTAGTTATATCCAAAGAAAGAGAAAAATGCATCCTTTTTTAACTCAAGAGGAGATAGATTAGCTTATAAAAATGCAGTCAGCCTCTAATCTTTCATATGAATAGAAAATATCTATTTATTTTCCTCCTAATCCTAGCTATCACATAGCAAAAAATGGATTTATATATCAATTCAAAGAGAAACAATCTGATAATCCAATATGTGCGGTTGGTAACATTAATTATATTGATGATTCTCCAAGGTTTGATCAAAATGTTGATAATGATGATGTTCCCCAAAAAGAAGCTAACTTTGCAGATCATTTAGCACTTGGTTTTTGGAAGGAAGCTCAGTTTCATCAACTTGAGAAAGGTAACCAACCAATGCATAACAGCTATGACAGTGATGAGGAAAGCTTAAAAAATTTGGAAGCAAATGAAGGCTTGAAAATTGATGATCCCAAGAAAGTTGTTGCACTTATTTCTCAAGAAGATTTGTTGCCAAGGAGTGCTCCTACTCATCAACATGGTGGTTTTCACATAGAACTCAACCCACTCTATCAAAACCCATTAGGTTTACTAAAGGATAACATGGAAATATATGATGAGTCAGACAGTGCAGATGATCCTGAGAAAGTGAAAGAGTTTCTTTCCCAAAAGAGTCCCAAGTTCAGCCAAGTGGAGGAAGAAGCAGTCCTGGATCAAGCTCATTTTATAAATCCTTACATTCAGGTATTGTTTCAAGATCCCTTTGCTGATTTTTTAGAGACATTTGAAGAGGGATTAAAACATGTTAAGAGTAGTTTGATGCAGAATTTCAAGAACATTTTAGGCACTACTGTTCAAACACAAATGAGGTGAGAGTGGCCTTTTGAATTTTTCAAAACACTCAAAGAGCTAAACCAAGATCCCTCATGGAATCATTTGTTTGATTGGTTGTATTGGAAAAGAGAGTTCACTAGCTGAATGTATATATTGTATAAGTTAGATTAGGATAGATGGGCAAGTGAATAAGTTTAGCACTATGAGCATATTTCTACCTTTAGTTTTAGATTTTTTTGACCAAAAAGAGAGAAAATGTAAAAATCAAAGAAAAAATGAAAAAGAGGGCAGATTTGAAAATAAGGTACAGCCCCATACCCCAAAAATAGTGATACTGAAAGTGTGCAAGCTTAAATTCCACTAGTTCTAAAAGAAGGTCTTGTTCAGTCATCTAGCCTAATCATGGTTGAACATGTTTTCAATTTATTGTTGATAAGTTAGTGAAAGAATGCTGGTAAAATCATTTAAGCTTGACTTGTCAAAAGAAAATAGATTAGGAATGAAATATACTTGTTCCACATGCTTAAATCTGAACCAAGGAGAAGGATATGGATGATTAGCAAATGATGAAACATAGCCCTCACACCTTCTAGTTTTTCTTGCTTATGAGAATAATGTTTGTGTGCAACTTGTATCAAATTCCACAACTCATGATGAATCAGATTGTCTAATCCTGGTTCAAATCACGCTTTAAATTTCTTGTCAATAGCTTAGAGAATGAATTTTGTCATACTGCTTAATCTTGACAGTCAAATAGTCTAGGTAGAGAATAAGAAGAGTTCACTAGCATAATCTGAACTCTTGGAAGAAATAAGTGTAGAAGTAGATAGTTTTTTTTTTTCTTTCAAAAGAAAAGGATGTCAAGGGTATGCCAGTTCAAGTGCACCCAAGGAAGAAAAAATGTTAGGACAGTAGGTTGGGTAGGTAAAGATGAAGTTGAGCTAATCATGTTTTCAGATTATTGAGATCAAAACTTCAAAGAAGCAGCAACAAATGAAAGAAAAAAAGTCTTCCCAATGGATAAGGCACTAGTCTTCATAAACCAAGAGATCTAATGTTCTGGACACCTCCTAAAATGGAGCTACCCTCCCCAAGTGGAGCCACTGTTAGTCATCAGTAATTTTTTTCTTTGCAGATGACTAAATGTCTATCCTAGATTTCTAGAAACAAAATTCATGAATCTTGTGAGTTCTAAAAATCTCACTGCCTTCATTATCCTAAGGATAATTTTTTCACTGTTCTACTACTCTATCATGTCATAGTCAACCTATCACTCATGGAAGATCCCTCATGTACTAATGCCTCTCATATTTGTCCCATTTTCACACCCATAAATCTCATTACTCTGTTTGTCCCTTGCATATGACTCCATTATCCAACTAGGGTTTTTGAGGGCCATTTTTCTTGGTTTCATGACCTCCATGGTTAAAAAATAAACAAGGCTTGTATATTGATGCTCGTACACCTCCTCCTATCCTAAATATACCTTCATAAACACTTCCCATCACTCCTATCCCTCAAACTCATCATTTTTCTACAAAACCTAGCCTATTGCTACAATTTGACACTTTTTGAGACTAGGCCTGTGTTTTGCCCTTTTGGACCCCTTCCCCTCACTCAATTATTGAAATTTCACTTTCCCCTACTCTCTAACATCTATCCCTATTCCCAAAAATTTCCCCAAGAATTTAGACAACCCTTAACCCTTTCATTCCCCTCCCTCTACAAGGCATTCCTAAATCCCCTACACCAAACCCTAATTTCCTCTTCCAACTAAGCTAGGGTTTGCTATGAAAAGGAGGCATACAAGAAAAGGATACATATGTTAGGTCATATAACCAATCATGAAGCCATACCAACTCATAAACATCATGCCTCCATCTTTTTCCAGGAATTCTTTCGAAGAGACAGGCCATGTGTTACACCCAGGGCTAGTTTTGCTTCAAACTGTGTTTCTGACCAAAAAATGATGAATTTGATAAAAGTGAGAAATTTGTTTGTCCATCATTGGCCCAATAATAAAAACCTCCTTCATTTTTTACACAGGTATCATGGTTTAGGAGCAATTTCAAAAATACAGGTGTCCCAGGAGAATTTCTGCATTGCTAGAGTGACCTTGGGAAAATTAGGTTTTCTCACAGCTGGAGTGCCCAAATGAATTCATTGATGAGTCAAATGACAACTATACTTGAATATATTTCCAATGAGATATCATGAGCTTAATTTTGATTTGAGGAAGGCATCCAAAAGTGGTCTGCAACAACACTCTGCATTTCTGCACCATCATTCAACACTTTTTGACCAGTCTTGGGAAAATAAAATTTTGACAAGGCAAGTATACTTCAATCAGGGAAAAAATGGTATATTTGGAAAGTAGACAAGTTACAATTTCCAACGAGCTATCACGGTCCCAATTCTGACACGGGAAGGCCTCCAAATGCCCTCTACCAAATGGTGTTGCGCTCCTGGGAGGCGGTGCTGCGGTCCTATGCCTTTAGGACTGCCTAGGAGGACCCGACAGTCTATGCTAAGCTCCTGTGCATTCAGGACTGCCCAAGAGGACTCGACAGCCTATGATATGCTCCTATGCATTCAAGACTTCCCAGGAGGACTTGACAACGTGCAAGGTGTGCTATGCTGCGCTCATGTACGTTCAGAAGCTGCTCGACAGAACATTCAGAAGCCACCCGAGCTGACCCATGTTACACCCCTGTGTATTTCTGTTTCAGCTGTGAGGTTTTTTAAGAGGTATTTAGACATTTTCCACCTTTTCATACTATATAAAGGTAAAATTATAAAGAAATGTGAAGGGTGAACTTAGAGAAATCAAGAAGAAGAGATAGAGTTTGAAGGGAATGGAAGTGGAATAAACAATGAAGACAGTAAGCATATCACTGATGAAGAAAATAATGATGCAAGCAGTGATCAGGCAGAATTTGAAAGTGAAAACCATAGGAAAAAAGTGCAGAAGAAGGCACTGACCCCACATAAAATGACAATAATGACAACCAAGAGACAAATGCAGAATTTGATGAGCAAATCAGTGAAGATGAAAACAAAAGCAGTGATGAAATTGAAGGAGGCAAAGAAGACAAAGAGGGAAATGACAAAAGCAGTGGGCCAAATGATGAAGAGGATGACACTGAAGACATAGAGACAGAGGCATATTATAAAGAGGAGAACACTGAGCTAGACAATGAAGAAAGTAGTGATGACAAGAACAATGACAAAGAAAAATGCAATGAGCCTAATGACAAAGAAGAAAGCAGTGAGTCTAATGAAGGTGAGGAAAAAAGTGAAAGTCAAGGCACAGAGGCAGACTTCAAAGAAAAGGGCAGTGTATATGACAAAGAGGAACATGAAAAGAGTGAGGAAGGGACAGACCAAAACAGTGAGCCAAATGAAGATGAATACATAGATGACATCCAAGAAACAAAAGGAGGTTTTGATGAACAAAATAGTCAAGATGAAGGAGAAGACAATGAGCCCAATAACAGTGATAAAAGGGGTAGTGAACATAGAAAAAATGAAGATAATGCAAGCTATGAAACAGAGACTGAGTTAGAAAGTGAAGACCATAGGAAAAACAAAGAAAAATTTGGCCAATCAATGTGGGTATAGACACACATAATGAGACAGAAAATGACAGCTATGGTGAGGAAGAAGATCATGACAGTGATCATAGACAAAAAAGTGATAATGAAGTGAAAATTTTTGAGGGAAAATATAGTAGGGATAGAAAGATGAAGAAACCAATGAAAGTGCCTATGATAGTGACCCCACAGCAAATGCAAACAGTGAAATAAAGGTAGAGTTTGAAAGTTAACACAATGGGTCCAATAATGAAGAGAAGGACGGTCATGAAGATGAAAATGCATCAAGCCATGATGAGGACACCTCTAATAATGACAACACAGAAATTGATAATGAAGATGATGATAATACAATTATGGAAGATGATAGTGTAGGAGACTTGGAAGAAGATAAAAGTGATGAAAATCTTGACAGTAATACTAGCATGGGAGGAAATGAAAATGCCTCTCAAGAAGGCAAGCAAGGGTCAAATTGAAGAAGGCTCAAGGCAAGCTCCCGACACCAAAAGAGGAAAAAGACCAAGCTAGGCTTGGAATCTTAGCTCAAGCTTCTCTATAGTCCTCCTAGGACCCATGAGGCACCTACCTACCAAATTTGGGAGAAATTGAACAAGTTTTTGTATTTTAAAAATTTTGAGGCTAGGAGTGCAGCGCACCTTGTGCTATGCTTTTTCTCTGGGCATATTCAAGAGGGGAGGCTTAAATTTTTGGATTTATCATCATTATAGGATCATTTTTACTAATTTTCAGCTCAATTGGAGTTTTTTTGGTTCCCCCAAAGGTTAAAAAACACCCATTTTTTCACCATTCTGCCTGCTTTTCAGGACATGTGCTACGCTCCTGGAAGTCTTGGAATTTTCAATTTTTGGACAGGCTGTATAGGTTATATTTTAGAAATAAAGGTTTATCTGGCAAGTATACTTCAAGGGATTTCCAACGAGCCATCACGGATCCTTTTCTGACATCGGGAAGGTCTCCAAAAAACTGCTACAAAAGACCTATTTTTCCTGTCTCTATGCTGCGCTCCTAGCATAAATTCAAATTTTAACACAATGTGCTACGCTCATGTGGTTGAAAAGGAAGAAATGCGCATTTAGAAAGTTTTTTTATTCTTGTTAGGGCCTATAAGTCAATTTATTTTCCACAAATGGCTGAAAATATATTTATTTTGGATATTTTGTGCCTTGGGCCTTGCAAGGCCTCAAGAACAAATTAGAATATTTCTTGTTGGCCAATAGGCTTCTAGATACTCCCTTAGATATTTCTTCTCCTTGTATGATAAATAGAGCATGGAGACTCATTGTAAAGGTGAGGACTTTGATGTGTTTGAGAGCAATACATGGTTTTTGGAAGTTGAAGAGAAATTTGGTGTTGTGGAGCTTGTGGATGATTTGCCTTGATTAATGTTGATGAAGGCTTGCTTGCAGGATCCCTGAGTTTAGTTAATGGTGATGTATCTCTTATTTTTTTTATGTTTTTCTTGTTTCCCATATGTCCATATTTCTATATTGCAGTAGCTCAGAAGATTATAGGATGAGAAATGTTGTTTAAGGCACCTCAGTCCTCCTGTTTGCTATTGTCTTCATGTTTTCCGCTGTTGGGTTAGTTTATGGAATTCTTAGTCGCTCCTTAGGCCCACCTAAGCTTGTGTATTTCATTATTGGATTAATATGCTAGTTTAAAACATGATTCATGATGAGCCCTGCTTGTTTTATGCTATCTAAACTCTGTGTTACACATAAATTTGTCACCGTCCCTGCAATCCCCGTCCCGCACATTGGAGGGCTCATTTCGTGACCTGTGAGAAGCAACATGACTTGAAAAAACTTTCATGACATCCCTCTGAACATGAGCTTTCATTTCCCTGAAGACAAATCCTTGTGAAAAACCCTAAAAACACCCCTTTTTGCATTGGTGCGGGTAGCCAGTTCATTACCCGCGCCAATAGGGGAAGTCCTTCAAAGAGGGCGCGCCAATTGGCACTCTGTCTCAGAGTCGCACTCGCGCCAGCCATTTCAAGGAGTGTTTTTTAAAAATAAATGGCAGAATTTTCATCCTAACCAATTCATAAACTGGTATCTAATTTGAGTTGGGTGGTTTAGCTCCGGATCTCCACGTAGAGGAAGTGGTTTTCCACCTCTCATGGAAGCTTCCTTGAGGATAGGGCCAATCCCATGATTGTGGGGATCCTAACTCCTCTTCCACCATCTATATAAGCTTGCCATTTACCTTTGCAAGCTAGTCTCCAAGTTCCCAAGAGCCTAATGCTACAAGAGCTTTGATTCATTCCCTTAAGGCCAAATCCAAGCGAGGAGATTATTGTCGAGACATCCGGAGAGAGAGGCTTGTCCCATCCCTGACAGGCTTTATCGAGACACGTTCTACTGACAACCCTCCGAAGGAGAATTCAGCGTCAGAGCTATGGTTGTATTCTTCTTTTGATTAATCAATGATAAGCGACTATTGGTTATGGTTCCACTCTTGTTCTTGATGATGATCATGAGTTATGTCTTCTTTGACTGACATATAGTTGTATGCATTGGATTTTACGCTTGCGTTTGTTTTGTTTCTTGCGTGTGCAGGTGTCCGATCACAGAGATTGTGAGGATTGTGATCTGCCAGAGCTAAGGAACGGGAGCGCTACTTTCTCTACAAGCAACAACGTTGGATTCCAGGTAAGCCTTCATCACTAGTTGGTTTATTTGCAATTAGGGACCTGCACTATAGCATGAACGATTGTTGCTAGACATGGTCTGGGCTAGTAGGGATCGCCTCTGTCCGCCAAGGGGATTTACCTCCACAACAAATTGGTGACTCCACTGGGGAGCTTGTTTTTGTTCTGCCTTGTAAGCTACAGACAGAGCCTGAAGTTAGCTAGATAGCCTTCGAAACACTTTTGCTCTGTATTAGCGAAGTAGATAAAATCTTCTTCAGTCAATCTCTGGTTTAGTTTATGAACTGAACACTTGGAGTATTGTCTTGTCTTTTCTATTTTTTCTCGTTTATGCTTGCTTGATCGTCTCTTTTGGCTGGCTCTTTTTGTGTTTAGCTTTTGGTTTAGCCCTAGAGGATCAGATCTGACCTCTTCTTTTCCGAATATTCACCTTTTCATAGTTGGCTTGATTGGCGCGAGTTTAGCCCTGACAGTCGCGCCAGTTGGTACAGGTTTCTAGTTCATCACTCGCGCCATTCTTTGTCTGGCGCGGATTACAGCCAGACAGTCGCGCCATATCCTGTAGGTGCTAGGGTTTACCCTTGTTCGGAAGTTTCTTTTGGTCAGTACTTCGCTTTTGGGTTTGTTTTAGATCCTGCCTGAAGTGGTGAGTCTGGTCTTGGTTGGGAGAAATTCTTTGTTTTTTCATTTTCAGGCGTTGGCGCTTGTTGTCAGTTAGCAACCCGCGCCAATTGGGCATTGGCGCTAGTTGTCAATGACAAAGTCGGGCCAATTTAAAGGTGTGTGGAAATTGAGATTTTTTCCCTAAATCCTTCACCAGTGTGTCTTTTCCTTCCGGTCTTTCCTTTATATGAGCATAGATTACATTGCTCATTGTTTGAAATGTCTTATTTCCATGATTGTTTGATGTAAAAGGGAATGAATGCCTTGTTTTGATCTCTTGCTTTGGAATTCCTCTTTGTGTTTGACCTCATATGTCTTTTCGCCTTTTGAGGGATTTTGTTACGAAGTGTTTGAAACAACGATTGCATTCTTAGTGTTTGTTTACATCTCTTTTGCATTCATCCTTCTTTAAGATATTTGCGTTCTTTTAGTTTTCGTCTCATAGTTGGCTTTTCGTTAAAATGCATTAGATCACATTGCATTGAAAAGTCGTTTTGAGATTTATCATTGAAATTAGATAAAATTGTTTAATGATTGAAAGCTAAAAGTCGCTTTGAGTGCATTCTCTTTCATTAAAAGCATGCATTAAGTAGATTCTCATTTCATCGAAAAATGCATTGAGTGCATTCTTATAATTTGAAAAGGAAAAGGAAATTGTGCATAGATTACAATTGCATAGTTTTCGAAAAAGAGGATTTTGCATAGATTACATTGCATTATTCGCATCGTTGAATGTTTGAAATTACTTTTGTGTAGTGAAAGTCATATAGTTTGGAAAAGATTTCGTTTGTAGTGTTTTTGTTTGTTGCATCATTGTTTGAAGCTCTTCCCTTAATTAGATAGCATTCATCGAATTGAAAGATTTATTTTATCATATAGCTGCATATAGGTGATTTTGAGACATAACATTCGCTAAGGCCTGAAAACTGAAACGTAATTGAAGACAAACATTAAAATTTATTCAATTTACACTAAGGCAGCATTGAAACATTAACGCAACATTTAGTGGTCTAGGCTAGAGACGTGTTCCGACGTCTTTAAACCTAGTAGCTGTCGTTCACCTCTTGGCCTTAGACAGCACTAGTACGGACTTGTGCTCCCCGTACCATTGAGTATATAAAGGGAGACCCCACTAGGTTTCTATCCTTTATCCGTAGGAAGCTGATTCTGCCACCCTATACCCGTGATACACTGGACACAGCATTCGGGGAGATTTCCTGCATGTACGTCAAGCCCTTGGTTGATTTCTCTTTCATTTTGAAACCAAGGTGTATATTGCAGTTCACTGTTATTTGGTACACCCTTTGCCTAGTATTCCTGAGTAGTCATTTGATCTTTTCTGACTCTTTAAATTTGAAAGGATCACCAAGCGCTTGTCCTTTCACGCTTGCTTCAAAACTGAAAGAGATAGAGTCACCTTTCATCCGTTTCTCAACTCTTAAAACATGAAACGGTGAAGTTTCTAAGTTTCAATGTGGTAAAATAAATCACCCGCGATCACACCCCCTGTTAGAGTTTGCTTGTTGGCCGTTTGATTGTGTGCCTTGGTTTTTAGCCCGTGTGCGGTTTTGAGTTGTTGATGGAAACTTTTCCAGAGTTCACCAACCAAGGAATCCCCTTCGATGGGAATCCTGGTCATTTTCCTCTTTTTGGGAATGTTGGTGCTCCTTATATGGCAATGTTGTCCCTTCCTGGGTTAACTGTTGGGTTGCCCATTTCGTTGTTTTCAACCTCTGTGGTTCCAAATCTCTTAGCTACTTGTCAATTAGTTCCTCCACCTGAAAAAAATCATGTTGATTCCAAGGAGGACCTTTCCCCTTCTTCGCCTGTTTCTGCGTCCTCCTCTTCTAATTCACCTGGTGAAAGCTTGGATTCGAGTAACAAGGTGGCTAATAAGAAGAAGAAGAAGACAAAGAAGAAGGAGTTAGATAAAGGAGAGGCTAGCTCTGCGGCTATTGCGCCTAAGAAGCCTTCCATTGATAAACCTCCCAACCCTCCACGGAAAGTCAAGTTACCTTGCCTGTTGTGCATGGGAGACCATTTTCTTCGAGACTACCCTGACATTCCCAAAGTGCTCAAAGTATGGTCCAACAGTCACCCGCCGTTTCCTTTGGCTTTTGGGAGTTAGGTTGGGGGCACGTCTTCGGCTGCTGGTAAAACTCATAAGAAGCGGGGTAATATTGCCAATCCCTATAAGTTGTGTGAAGGGCACCATCCCATTCAACTTTGTCCATATATGGATGAAGCCAAGAGAGTTTTGGACAACTCAACTATTTCTACACCATGCCTCCCAGCTGATTATAAATTGTTTTCTTTGAGTCCTCCACCAGTTGATTCAACGATTGGTCAAGATTCATCCTTGGTCAATCCCACTCCCCCATAAATTCAAATTCAAGAATCCATTCTCGACCAACCGTTGGTCATGGGATCAATTAATCTGGCCTCTTCTACGGTGCACCAGGTATTTTCTGTTGAGAGTGGATCTCACCCCCCTCATGTTCTTCTGGTCTCTTCAGATTCTTCAGACTTGGAGAAAGATTCTCCTATCCCTATATCTCAAGAAGCTTCTCCTCCACCTCCCGTGATGGAGGTCCTGGAGGATACTCCTCCCGCCTTCGAGATGGAGGTCATGGAGGATGCTCCTTCTTCTTCAATAACACTAGGGGGAAGACCATCTTGGTTCGATGGTAGCCACTCCGAGTATTTTGGTCGCTTCCTTTGATGGGAATCGATTTGCAGGATATCGCCTTCCGTCTTATGTGCCTTTCGATATTACAGTATAGGCTTTTGGTCTGGTCGTACCCAACACCATTATAGACGAAGGTGCGTCTGTTAGTATTTTATCCTCAACTACTTGGCAAGATTTTGGCTCGCCGCCGCTTGCGCCTGTTACACAGAATCTGTTGGCATTTAACGGAAGAATGAGTCAACCCTTAGGGATCCTTCCAAGGTTACCTGTTACCTTGGGAGGTAAAACCGTCCATATGGACGTGATGGTTGTTCCAGGCCCCTTGGATTTCAATATGCTCTTGGGGCGCGATTACACCTATGCCATGGGAGCGCTTGTCTCCCCTTTTTCGTGTGGTCTGTTTTCCACATGAAGGACGGATCGTGACCATTGATTAGCTTTCGTTCTTTGGTCCTGATGTGGCAACTGGCCCGCCATCATCCCTTCCTATTTTTTATCCACTCGTTGTATCTGCCCCACCGCAGGTCAACTATGTGGCTACCTACCCCGTGCCTGTGCTCAGTGATGATGCCGTCGTGCATCAGGTGCTGGGGGCATTGGGTCTCGACTTCCAGGATGTTTTCCTTCCATCGAGAGTGGAACTCTTGGAAGCGATGAATTCTTGTTCATTATGATGAGGTCGGTCGGAGCATGGTTCTTTTCCTGTGTCAAGCTCCTTAAAAAATGAAACAAGGTTGTCGGAGCACAGTTCGTTTTCTTGTGTCAAGCTCCTTAAATGAAACAAACGGTCGGAGCATGGTTCTTTTTCTGTCCAAGCTCATAAAAAAATGAAACAAGGTTTCATTTGGAAACCTGATTCATTTCTTGTGTGTCAGCTCCTTAAGTAAACAGCTCTTTGGGTAAAGTTCGTTGTCTTTGTCAGCTCCTTAAAAAAATGAAACAAGGTTGTTGAATGAGTTCTTGTCTTGTGTCGGCTCCTTAAAAAAAATGAAACAGGTTGTGAGGAGCATAGTGTTGCAATAAAGTGGAACCCTAACCCCCAGGGCTTTAGTGCCCTCCACTTTGTGGAAGGTTTTATTTTATTTCAGTATTTTGGAAAACAGCCTACTTTTCAAGATTCCTTACCCATCACTGATCCATTGAAATCAACTCTTCTACCTCTCAAATCACCTCCTGAAGATTTTCTTGGATCTACTTTTAGGGCCTCCACCTTGCCCCCTCCGCTTTTTGCTGATTTCCTTCCTTTTTCCAGCCACCTTGCCTCTGTCTTTTGGCTGTGATCTGCACCTCTTTTCAGCAGCTTTATCCTTTAGATCCATGTCCCTTTTGACCTTAGATCTATTGGCCTCTTTTCCATGTGTTTTGCCTAGATTTTTCCCTTTCTTTTCAGATTAGTTTTGAGAGACCCGCCTTCTTGGGTTGGATAGATGCACAAGTAGCTGTTATTTTTATGTTATTTCAGCATTATATACTGTTCTCTGTAGGTTTATTTTCAGCTACGCAACACACTTTTTTCTTGCTCTCAAAACGGAAAGGGTTTAAAAATTAAAATTAACGCACACCACACACTGACCCTAAGTGAAGAAGCGCCTGGTTAACACCACCTAGCAAAGACTCTAAAATCAATCGTCACTGCACCTTTTCTGCCCTTGACCTTAATTGATTCTGTCCCTTTCTGCCCCTATCGATTTCCTTCTTCCTGTCATCATTGCGCCCCCAAGGCGCCTTTCTCGGAGACTTCTTGGCCTTCATCCTCAGTTTCCAGTCGATCGACCTGCTCTGCCCTGCCGTCGTCGAGCCAATCCACCTTCGAGTCCGCACTCTGACTCCTCTCCTGATTCATCGGGTTCTCCATCTCCTCCCGGTTCTCCCCCTGTCACCTTCACTATGTCTGGTCCAGGGCCTAACGCTAGCGGTTCTCCCGGCCCTAATGCCGGCCCTACTACTAGCGGAACCGCCACAAGAACTACCCCGGCCACCCCTGTGCTGCCGTACATTGCAGGCCTCAGCCTCCCCGATTTCCATCAGTTGATCAATGACCCCATTCACCACAATGCTAATTGGCCTGCTATGCCAACCAAGCTCCCCTCCGACATCCCTAAGTTCGAGGGCCTTAATGGCGAAGATCCAACCAATCATGTCCGATCTTTCCACATGTGGTGTTCCTCCAATTCCATTACCGATGACTCCATCCGTCTTCGTTTTTTCCAACGCACGCTCACCGGCGAAGCTTCTAAATGGTATGTCGAACAAGCCACCTCTACCCATACCACCTTTGAGACTCTTGCCCAAGCCTTTTTGTAGTACTTCCAGCTCCCTCTCCGATACGATACTGGCACGGAGCTCTTGATTTCCTTCAAGCAATCCTCTTCAACACGCCTTTCCGCCCATGTTTAGGAATGGCGAAGAAGACAGAGCTTATGTCGAGCCCCTCCCTTCGAAGATCGGGTTTACATGGACTGGTTCCTTCGCACCCTTCCCGCTCCCATCGGCAAAGATGTCGCCTCTCACTTTCCTCAAACTGAAGAAGCCGCCCTCCAAATAGCCTTGAAATATGACCTGATCTACGCTCAATCTGGTTATGTTTATACTGTTCTTCCTGACCTCCCCAGGCCCGGTGGCGCTAACGCCCCGGGGGCATCTCATTCCGCCGACGGTATCGTTGGAGCCCTTTCCCATCCATATGCTCAACCTCCTATGGGCTATGGTCTCCCTCAGGGAGGGGCCAGCTCCTCCAGCACTCTCCCCCCTCCCGGTAGCATGTATCCAGGATACGGCATGCCTCCTCCTTTTGCCCAACCTACTACTTACCTCAATGTTTCCCAACCTACCCATTACCCTTATCCGCAGCCTGGTGCGCCAACTCCTCCAGCATATGCGCTTTCGCCTCCCTTGCCTTCTCAACCCCTGCAACAGCTGTCACCGCCCCCTCAAGAGCCGGTGGATGCACAGCAGGGATTCATGGCTATCCAACCACCTAATGGACAGGTGGCCACTCCACCTTCCCCTTCTGGTTCCTCCAATTACCAGATCTTCATGATGAACTCTGATCCACCTCTAACCGTCGACCTTAACCTTCAAACTCGGTCTCGCCAGTACCCCCTGCCTCTCGCTCAGTCTTCCCCCGAGTCGCCTTCTTTCGGTTCTACAGAGCCTCTTTCGACAACCAATGGTCCCTTACATATCCCTCAACCCAAATTTGAGGTCCATACCAAGATTTCTAAAGGACCGTTACGTCGAAATGCTGCTTCTGGTCGAGCTGCTCATTCGTATATCATAGTAGATGATTTGGCGCAATCTCCTGCTGCCATTTCCACACTGGAACTCCTCCAGTCGTGCCCTTCCCAAAAGAAGGCTCTACTATCTGCCGTGGGCGCTGTAGATCCTGCTGATGACAAAATGATTGTTTTCGACGCCACTCAATCGTACCATCCTCCTCTTCCTCCTTCCGTCGCCTTCCAAATCCCAGTCAAAATCTGGAACGCCAACATTTCCCGGTGTATAATTGATGAGGGGGCATCCACCTGCATGATGTTCGCTTCAGTTTGGAAGCAACTCGGATCCCCTGAGCTGGCCCCTTCCACGATCACCCTTCGAGCGTGGGACGGCCACGCCTCCCAGCCCATTGGCCTCTTCCGTAATTGTCCTATCACCCTTGCCGGTAAGACTGTTTGTGTTGACGTCGAAGTCATCGACGCCCCGCTAGACTACAACATTCTATTGGGGCGAAGCTACACCTATGATATGTCTGGTGTCCCATCCACGGTTTTCCGCAAGATGTCTTTCCCTCATAATGGAAAGATAGTCACCATTGACCAGTTGACATATCATGAGCCAAAATCTCAGACCTCACATGAGACGACCATCTCTTCTGTAGCCAACAAGCAAACCGTCGATTCCTTGACCAGTGTCTCTCCTGGCGTCTACAAAGACTCCTCTTTGCTCGGAACCTTCCCTGGTCTTCCTCTTCCTCCTATCTCTGACCCCAGCTCATCGAATGTTTTCATGATGCAATCGTCTCGGGCTGCTCTCAAGCAACCTACTTCGGCTAGTCAGCAACCTTGCCCTCCGCAACCTGCTCCTATCCCTTCACCTGCAGTTGGTAGTCATGAGCCTCTTTATCCCCCTAGCATGGTTCCTCCAAGCCTTAGCCATTTAGGAGCCATCCCACCTGGCCATTACCCCTCTGGTCAGATACCGTTCCTAGCTCCCCCACCAGGAGTGTACACGGTACCGGTCATGGCCACCCTCTCTCTTCCTAACTTGACCCTTGGGATTCCCGTTTGGTACCTTGATCCTCCAGCCCCCACCTTGCCTGGTCAACCCAAACCTTATATTGCTTTGACCCCGGTTCAACCGGCCCCCATGCCTTCTCCCGCTGCATCAGTGCCTCAATCACCTCAACAGGAACCACCTCCTGTTGCGACCGCTTCGGGTAAGAAGGGAAAAGCTCGTAAGGGGGCATCAAAGGACAAGGCTGCCCCGACAAACCCTGCTCCTCCTCAGCCTCCAAAGCATACCATCCAGTGTGCTTTGTGTGATTTTTTCGGTCACGCCTCCCATACCTGTCCTGCATTGCTTCATCTCAAGCCCATGGTTAATGTCACGTTCCCTGAGTCCGCGGTCCCAGAAGCCTCTGTTCCTTCCGCGACCGCGGCCAAGAACCCCAAGACTACTCACACCAACCACCCCTGTGCTTTGTGTGATCTCCATGGCCATGACACCCATCTTTGTCCCCGCCTCGAGGACTTCCGCACCTCTATCGCCGCGGTCCACCAATTCGAGGCCAAGCGCAATGAGTCCACCTCTCCCCTATTTGCGCATTCTGCTTCAGCAGAACTACCAGATATGACTGCTCCCATTGACATTCCCCCTCCTGATGTCGAGATAACGGAGCCTTCGTCCAGCATTTTTTACCTATCATCATCCATGAGACCCTCGGGGAACATTCCATCTGAATCCTCCCCTATTGTTTCGCTTGACCTTCCTTCAGCGATCCTCTTGGGCTCAACATCGGTAGATCCTTTATCTACTTACTCTTCGGTCACCCCTTGTGACGATGCGCATGTGAACCTCTCTTCGCATGATGATGATTCCGGTCACTTCACCATGTCAGGTGGTCTTTCTTCCACCAGTCACCCCATCTTCTATCGCGATGACGACATTATGGAAAAAATCCCCACCCCTGACGTTATCTATTCCCCCTTACATCGAACCCATGCGTTCACACCACACCCACCTTGTGGCCATTACATTGAAACCCATTGTTTGGGTAAGGGGGCACCCACATTTGAGAGACCAAGAGAAGCAATTCTCCACAACTCTCCTAGTGGATCTGGTCGTGTTGACTTTAGTCCCAGTATTCTTCCACATTTCGAAGAACCTCTAGAGTCCCATATCACTTCAGATCACTCTAGGGATGATACCCCTTATCGTTCCCTCATCTTACATCAACAACCCAGTCTCTTAGACATTATGGTTGACCAACCTATAGCTTTTCTACGAGAGCATCAGTTCATTATCTCCAAATCCTCTTTTTGAGATAGTGACACCAGGCATGCCAAATCGGAAACTTAAAGTCCATTTGATCCCTATATGCAGTACCAAAAGAGATTGGTAATCCTCCATTTCCTTTCTCACACTGCATAACCATAACGAGAACAAATGGCACACCACATCATTTAAATGTGTTTAGATTCCCCTTTTTTCTAAATACATTTTAGCATGACCACACCATGCTCGAGGGCACCTATGCCCCTCAACCATAACCCTCCTCACCTCGTTTTTGGAGAGGAGGCTGTCGTACCAATCGAGTGTGATATCCCTTCCCTTCATCTGGCTGTTGAACTTCTCCCTGACACCCAACCTCTAGAACAACGACTTATCATGCCTGAGCGTGCCTCTGAAGACCGCCGTGTTGCATTGCAAACCATGGAAGCGGCCAAGAAACGCACCAAAGCTCAATATGACCGAAAAGTCCAGCCTCAAAGGCGACCTTGTTCTAGTATGTGACCAAGCCCATGATGTCCTTGGTCATGGGAAGTTCGACTCATTATGGCTAGGCCCTTATGTCATCAGTAAGGGTCTTGGTAAGGGGGCATACCTTTTAGAAGACTTTGAAGGCAATCCTCTTCCTAATCCTCGCAATGCACTCTATCTTAAGAAATATTACCCTTAGCATTTCCGTTTTGAGATGCGTGTTTTAGGTTCTTTTAGATAGCCAGCATATTTTTTGTACTTTCATCCTTCGCCAGGAGCTATTTTGTCCAAGAAGGATCACTTCACCTCTCCTTCAAATCTAACTTCCTCACTTACGACACTTGTACTTGGGGCACCATCTTGCCTCCTTACTTGTCTTTGTTCGTGTCGATTTTCGTCATGATTTCCCATCTTGTACTCATGTTTCCACCGTCCCCCATCGGGGCCTTTACTGTTTGGCAGCACCATCGAGTCGCCCTTGTTTAGAGCATCCAAGTTGAGTCATCATTCCCTCCATGGAGTCTATACCGAGTCCCTTTGTACCCCACTATAGCCCTCCATCCTTCATTGCTTGGTCTCTCTCGTGTCGCACATTATGACCTTCAGTTCCACTGTCCCCTATCCCTTATGATATCGTGTCAGTTGTTTCCATGTCATTCATGCCCTTTATGCTATAACAAGGGAAGTCGTCCATTCGCTACTCAGTCCCTCCCATTTTCACTATCGTCATTAGTGTCAGCCTGTCCGTCGCTCTACTATTTCCTCTCGTGCCTTAGTTGAGGATCTCTCATTGCCTCACCTATGGCGGACCTCCTTCTATCGACATCAGCACATTCATTCCAGAAGCCAGGTCTAGAGGGAGGTGTACCTTGGTTCCAGCTTCCACTCTTGTTCGGTGCCTCGGATCAGGCCAAGGGATCTCTCATTTCCCTTTGACTTGATTGTTTCTCCAGCTCCTTTCAGCATGATCGAGATTCGTATACTTGATGGTCCAGTGATCCAGCAGCAGCTCTTGATGATTCTCGGGTGTGTGTGAGATGTCTCAACCCTCATGAGGGGGTGGCCCTGCAGGTAGCCCCCCACATGCCTGGATGACCTCTTCTTTGCAGCCTTCGATGCAGCTCTAGATATTTGATGATGTTGGCCATAGCCACTTGCAGTGCCTCTTCAACTTGCATGTATCAGTCAAATTTTGTGAGCCCTTCCCCATTTACAGGGGGCATTTGGGTTGTATTTGTATCTCATGTACTCAAATATTATTGTACAAGTCCTGGCTGTTATCCTAGGCACAGCATGTATGTGGGATTCCTCATTGTATTTTTATCTGGCTCATGATTATGCCAGCTGTACTTTATGGTTCGGTCCCTTGTTTACTGGACACACTATTCTTTTGTACTTTGTCTCGGCAGGCATAGGTATGCCTCCCCCGCCGCCTTCAGCACAAGTACCCTCTCATAAAAAGAGACTTGTTGCACCTGCGAGTCTCGTCTCCTCAGGGTCTAGTCCTTCAGCACACTATCTACCTCACCTTTCTCTCTCTGACTTCCCTCTTGTTGTCTGGTGATTGAGTTCTTACAACGTACTTCGGTCATACGATTTGCTCCTAACACTCGCACGCTGGGGGGCAATCTGTTACACCATTTTTTGGTCATCTAACCTATTATCGTTAGATGGACCCAAGTACACCATGTAAGACCAATTTTACCCTAAGTAAAATTGCCTTCACTATGTTAAATAACTTAATAAACCACATTTATTAGGTTGTTTATGGTCCAAACAGGAAACCCCAAAAGGAAATATTAAGCAAACCTATATTTGTTTGATTTTCCTCATGGAATAATTAATTAAACCATAATTTAATTATTATTCCCAGTCATGTTTAACCCAAAAACAAAGAAATTAATGAGATAAACCCTTATTTATCTTATTATTTTCTAGGAATAATTATTTAAATCTTATTTAGATAATATTCCTTGTTAAATATAACCAAATCACCCACCAATAATCAAATAAATCATTATTTATTTGATTATCTTCCAACCACTTCCTTAAAAAGATAAATAAATCATTTATTTATTTATTTTTCACTAATCAAAGGATTTGACCCAAGTCAAACACCCTTTCCCTCCAACAAATATAATAAAATATTCCATAAAAGGTGGATCTATATTTGGTTAACATTATTTTAATCATGCACCAAGATCTAGAATGACCCAATATTTTGTTATAAATAGGAGGGTTTTTCCTACCATTCCTCACCTTTTGTTGCCTATTAGATCACTCCGGATCTATACACTTGGTCACCATTTTCTGCCATTTTGCTCCCTTTGAGCTCTACTCTTTGCATTGGGTTTTCTACATCAACTAGAGAGAAGAATCTTAGATCTGAAGTGCTGAGGACTTCCAAGAACCCATCCCACTAAGGGGAATTGGATACTCCTTCTGGTTTTCCTCACAGGTGCCCCATTAATACAAAAATTCTTTCAAAAATTGTTCTTGTCTTGTCTATTGGTATATGGAGCAAACCCTTGTTTTTACTTCTTAATGTCTTTCCATACATAGATCTGGTATTTTGCAGCTCTTTTCTTGTCTAACTAACCGCAGATCTGAAGATATTGGCAGCCACTTTTGTTGTTAGGGATATTAGTTATGCGTAGCTAAAGTGGTCCTTTTTCGTACACTTCGACAAAGGATTCATACTAACACATAGTTCCTTGTCTTGTGCCAAGCTCCTTAAACCATGAAACAAGGGTGTCTGAGGATAGTTCTTTTAATGTGTCAACCTCGTTAAAACAATGAAACACTTTCCTGTTCAATTCGAGTCTTTGATAAGATCTCGTAAAATTCTAGTCGAGTCTTTCTCTTGATCTCGTAACTTGAACCTTCACTCCATTTTCCTTTCATATGGATTGAAGCTTGGGGGGCATGTACCTCGAATTGAGTCACCATGCTGGGGGCATGCTTACTTTTTCAAGCATAGTTTATTTCCGTTTCAAGCTTGTGTAAAAATGAAACCGGTTTCAAGCATAGTTTACCTTTGTTTCAAGCTTGTGTAAAAATGAAACCAACTTCAAGCAGAGTTTCCTTGATTTCAAGCTTGTGTAAAAATGAAACCTTTCCCATTTTACCTCTTGTGATTGCCATTTTATCAGCCCGTTTTTCCCAGATGAGCCTTGGTTTTT
The DNA here is from genome assembly GCA_034641835.2 of Pinus albicaulis. NCBI lineage: Eukaryota > Viridiplantae > Streptophyta > Pinopsida > Pinales > Pinaceae > Pinus > Pinus albicaulis. The sequence continues at coordinate 14,243 of JAXQQM020063777.1, read as the reverse complement.
TCACTCCATCGTCACTATCTACTTGGCCGATCATATGCCTTCACTTGGTTGTTTTACCCATTCCTGAGGAACCGCTGCGATGAGTGGTCTTGTTAGCTAGCCTCTTGACCTTTATTTGTTTTGAGCAGTTGCACCACCACCGGAACCAGTAGCTACCCTTTATACCACTCATTCCTCCAGGAGGAGTCATCCTTCAGCTCTTTTCTGACTCTCTAAACATGAAAATATTGCCGAGTCCCTTGTAATTTCGATCTCGTTAAAGTGGACATGAAACGACATCTACCCAGTATACGTTTACCCCTTTTTCGGGCTGTGATAGATTATTTAAGAAAAAGGAATACCCTAGCCTATCGCGACTAGGAGGTTTTCTCAGATTTTGTTTTCTACCTTTTCGAGTCTGAGGAACTATTTACGAAAAGGGACCGCTGGATTTTACTTTTCCACTATCTTTTCAAACTCTCTAAACATGAAAAGACGTCGAGTTCTTCCTGTGTCAGACTCGTTAAACCTTGATGACATCGGATTCATTCGAAATGATGATGTTCGAGTTCCTCCTTCCTAGGGCTCGTTAAATGTACTAGGATGGACTTATATAGCAAACATATGGTATCCTCTTCAAGCTTGTGTAAAAATAAAGAGGTACTCGCCAGAAATGGTGGGGAAAATGGAGCCACAATCATTGTCGTGTCAGCAGTATGTCACTCTTGAACATGGCACTTGTCTGCATTCGTGTCGGGTTGGGGACATCTCATCTCATTTTTCACTTGCCTCCATGGGTTTGGGTGATCCTTTTTGACCTCTCATCTACTATTTGCCTTGTCGCCATGACCTCTGATCCGTTGATGTCAAATACTGCCAAACTCATTGTCGTGCCGCCATATGTTCAAGAGAAGTTGACCTCTGCAAGTACCAACCTTCCTCTGATTCTCATTTGATCATGATTCACAAAGACATTATGTTCCTCTGTCTCGTGTCGATGATGTGGGAAACACTATGGCCCACCTTCGATTGAGGTCACTTCCTGTCGACTTCAGCTCATTCTCCAGGAAGTTGATCTAGAGACTCCCTTTTGATACCTTGGAGCCTGCATGCCTCAATGGCAGGTTCTTCGCATTCGACAAGAGGTTTTCATCATTGGCCTCCGATCGAGTGATTCTGCGGGTGTTCGACATCAACTCATTGTTCACATGCCGTAGGTTGTACCTGTAGTACCTTGAGGACCATTGGCATTAATGGTGGTACCTCTCGCGTCTGTTAACAACTTTCATCATTGGCTGGTAATCAGGCGATGTTCTTGCATGTTCGACTTCAGTTCACATATTCGCATGCTTGAACTTGTACTTGTTCGGGTCGAGATGGAGCGCAAGACCCTGGATTCCTGTCTGTTATTATCCAAGCTGCGATTTTTTGGATTATCATGTTTAGTTACATGACTCACTGATTGGATGGCTGCAACCATACTTGAGTCTATTTATCGATCCTTACTGGATGGCTGCGTCCATGCCTCAGATCTGGATTATTACATACTCTATTATGGATGGCTGCGCCCATACCACGTATATATCATGTAATTGAGATATCAGTTGTATTTCTCTATACAGGTTTTTGGACGGCGGTGTTTTCATTTGGACACATTCTCGTAAAGCATTTCACCCCTCTCTCTCTCTCTGGGGCCTCATGCTTTAGGGGGCATCTGTTACACAAAAATTTGTCACCGTCCCTGCAATCCCCGTCCCGCACATTGGAGGGCTCATTCCGTGACCTGTGAGCAACAACATGACTTGAAAACACTTTCATGACATCCCTCTGAACATGAGCTTTCATTGCCCTGGAGACAACTCCTTGTGAAAAACCCTAAAAACACCCCTTTTTGCATTGGCGCGGGTAGCCAGTTCATTACCCGCGCCAATAGGGCAAGTCCTTCAAAGAGGGCGCTCCAATTGGCGCTCTGTCTCAGAGTCGCACTCGCGCCAACCATTTTAAGGAGTGTTTTTAAAAAATAAATGGTGGAAGTTTCGTCCTAACCAATTCATAAAATGGTATCTAATTTGAGTTGGGTGGTTTGGCTCTGGATCTCCACGTAGAGGAAGTGGTTTTCCACCTCTCATGGAAGCTTCCTTGAGGATAGGGCCAATCCCATGATTGTAGGGATCCCAACTCCTCTTCCACCATCTATATAAGCTTGCCATTTCCCTTTGCAAGCTAGTCTCCAAGTTCCCAAGAGCCTAATGCTACAAGAGCTTTGAGTCATTCCGTTAAGGCCAAATCCAAGCAAGGAGATTATTGTTGAGACATCCGGAGAGAGAGGCTTGTCCCATCCCTAACAGGATTTAGCGAGACACGTTCTGCTGACGACCCTCCGAAGGAGAATTCAGTGTCAGAGCTATGGTTGTATTCTTCTTTTGATTAATAAATGATAAGCGACTATTGGTTATGGTTCCACTCTTGTTCTTGATGATGATCATGAGTTATGTCTTCTCTGACTGACATATAGTTGTATGCACTGGATTTTATGCTTGCGTTTGTTTTGTTTCTTGCGTGTGCAGGTGTCCGATCATGGAGATCGTGAGGATTATGATTTTCCAGAGCTAAGGAACGGGAGCGCTACTTTCTCTACAAGCGACAGCGTTGGATTCCAGGTAAGCCTTCATCGCTAGTTGGTTTATTTGCAATTAGGGACCTGCACTATAGCGTTAACGATTGTTGCTAGACCCGGTCTGGGCTAGTAGGGATCGCCTCTGTCCGCAGAGGGGATTTACCTCCACAACACTCTGTCTTGAAATCTCTCTTTGATGTATTGATTGATTAGGTTAATCCAAAGAGGTCTTGTTTCGATCTTGCCCTTTGTATATACTTATCAGTTTGCCTCAAAGTTATTTATAGTTTAATGAATGATGTTTAGGCGTTCCCTCTTCATTTATTGATGCTATTTGTCTCTTATATGTTTTCAAACGTTGAAAGTAGAATCATTGAAGTTAGTTAAGTTGTATTACTCTCTTTGTTCCACTGGATTGTATATCTTAAATGTTTATTTGTTTAAAAGTATTGTCATTGAGTAAATGGTGCGAACTATCTCATGATTAGTATCTTTTTCTTATCAGTATTTAAGATCTCCCTGTTCATAGTTATTTGACAAAAGATTCTTAACTTCCCTTTACCCTACCTTGGTTCCCAAACTTAATGTCCATTTCACCTCACACATAAACTTAAAGATCCTTTGACTACACTAGATTGGCCCTGTGATGTACCCCGATTCATTATTGAGATATAAATGACTTCATAGACTCCATAGCCCAATGTTTGAAAACCTCTCATTCCACCTATCCTACTCAATCATCTTACCTCAACCAAAAAAAAAAAAAAACCCCACACTTAATAACTAGCCTAAAATCAACTATCTAAAGCGAACAAGTTCATATCCTTCGCATAATTGAGAGAGTCCTCTCTGAGTCTAGGAAGGCTAGGTCCTAGGACTCCAAAGACTAGTGTGATGTTACCTTGTGCATTTTCTCTACCAATCTGCTAAATCATGGGACACTAACAGAACCAATTTATCCTCAAAGGTTTAGGGTTGAAACAATTGTCTAAATTTATTCAGCAATAGAGCCCATCCAGTCCAAGTGTTGAACTTGGAAGCTATGATACCACTCTATAACACACCTCCTACTATCCCTAGCTCTCACTAAGGGTTGAACAAGGTAGTTACTCTACTGACCTAACCTCCAAGGTATCATTATGGAAATGGGGTTTAAAATTTGTGATCTTATCTAACTTCCTCAAAACTTAAAATGGATGACAGCATTAGATGTGTCTCGTCGATACCTTTCCATTGATATAAAATTTTCTTTAATCTGACTCATGGATAAAAAGATATGGTCGGTTAAAGATTGGACTAATAAGAACAGCCACATCATCAGTGGCCACTAGGTAGCACACATAGACTCCAACATTGTGCTCATGTGGCTATCCTACCACTATGAATGAATCCATGTATATGGTTGTGTCTTCTGGCAATCAATAGAAATCCTTTTCAACAGGAATCATAAACACAACTCGATTAGGGCCCAAGTCTGAATTGGCTGAACAACTCTCGGCCCCGACCAAACGACTATGCCAAAGGGGCCCAACCATGCCTGAGACCTAACTTTCTCCTTGACCTGATCGACCCAACCCCTGATTGGTGGGTCTTCCCCAACTTGCTCAAGGTCTAACTTGTTTCCAAGCCCCGACTCAGCCAACAAGGGTGACTAGAATGAACTCTGACCTGGTGGGTACCACCAGTGGCTCCACCATTTTTTCAAGTATTTTACTTATAAAAATGTCCTCATTCTCTTCTATTAAGTTTTACACAGGCTTGAAGAGTTTCGATATTTTAGCTCGATCAGATGTATCCATCACAAATCCTCTTCTTCCCTTAACATACACCAACCTCAAAAATATTTCAACGAGCTCTCAACATCAGTAAAAATTGATGAAATGTGTGCAGGGAACTACCCTAAAAATTGATCACAGTACATTAAAAAATAAATATATACAAAGGACGTGTGATTGAGGACACTTCTCACGTTTATAGGGAACTACCCAAATTTATGCTACAATGAGATACGCATATCCCTTACTTAATGGTTCAACATAACAATGTTACATGATTGCATGCATGCTCATCAATTTAAAAAAATAACACAATGACTTCACCATCTCCATGAAGTTGGAAAATCATTGATATTTAACTTCTTAAACATACAAGACTTACACCATTCTTCAAACATGCATAGAAGAAGTTTAATATCCCATTAAAACATAGGAAATCACATTCCTTATTATCAATAGGCTCTAGTAAATACCATGGAGACCAAATATTCCAACAATTATACATAAATAATTACCAATTTACAAGGATTTCAATACCTTCATTCATATATAGGCTTAATATATTTCAAGTTTAGTGCATTTGTAAGTCATGGGCCATATCACAGGATATTTACAAAATCATTTACATTCTTCATGTATGAAAGAAAAACACTCTAAAGCATTAAAATAACATTATTTCCATTCGAATACCAGAGATATAATAACCAACTCAAACATAAAACATAAGAATGTACTTATCTTATAAGAGACCTAGAAACTGCGAATGGGACTCTAACTCTCCACCCAACCATAGACGAGCTACAACCATTGTTACATGTAACTATCACCCCCGAGAAATATTCTAGTGCTTGAGTTGGTGTTCTTCCTAAGAGAAAATTCAACCAACAAAATAGATGGAATAGGATGCCACAAGGCCACATTGCCTTCATCCAACGAACTACACATATTATCATCGAGTCTTTTCAAGAATAAATCACATCCATACCAAGATAACGTAGTGTAGATAGTTTTTAGGTTACATTTAGGAGAAGGGAATCCAAATTAAGGAATAATTTTTAGTGGATAAGTTACTATAGGAGTGCAGAATCCACTTTTATTGGATACTTCATTAGTGAGAGCATGCACCAATGTTATCATCACTTGGAGGTTCATCATCTCCCTAAGTACCTAGGTGCCTCTCTCCTAGCCAATGGTTCATCAATCCAAAATCTTCTAGTGGCTCCTCAACCTTCATGAAAGCCACTTCTCTCCATAATGTTTTTGACCTAGAAAGCCTCTTTGAAGGTTCCTTAGCTGGTTCACTTATTCCAGATCTTGATCACCATTTGTTTTGATTTACACTCTTATAACTCTATTGCTATATATATGCATGAGAGTGAGAGTTCATTTCCTCTGCATTATGAAGTTGTGAAACCCATGTTTCTCCCTCTCACAGATATGTTTTGTGCCTACCCACAGAACAACTGCCTCTCTTTCCAATGCTCCGCCCTGTCAAAATTGCGTTGGACAACGCAACCCATTCCTGCTCCTTAATGTTTTGTCTTATTTTATTTTAGTTAGAGCTAAAGGACACCTGAGCCTGTCCTTTTCTCTTTCATTTAAATTTAATGTAAATACAAATCATTTAAGCTTCTCAGTCAACCCTTGGATAATGTATTTACTTTTTCCAATTCCTCAAGCAATCTCCCTCCCCAAGAAATTGGAATTTGTGTCCCTCTCTCAGCCATTTTAACTAATTACAATTTATTTGCAATTAAGGAATATTAATGAGGGGATGTCACATTAAAGTTCCATATAATCATGCAACATTTTACAAGTAAAGTTATAAATATAACTTAAAAAATATACATGATGACTAAATGTACTGGACCATTTTTTTGTTGGAAAAATAATGGGTTATGGACCTATCATTCTCCCCTTGAACCACTCGATTTTTTCCATGGAATATTGAATTTCAATCAACCACCAAATATTTTCATATTATATCACCGTATGTGTGAATTGTTTAGTGTGCATAAAAAATATTATTTATTCTTTAAATTGATTTATGTTTCTATCAGGGTAGAAACAATTTCACTAAAAAATCAACTAATAATGTAGCAGTGGAAGTCCCACAGAGGCAACTCAATTGGTGATTGACGTGAAAGTGAAATTATGCAAACTAAAAGATCCATGGTTCAATCCCTCGGTCATGACCCAGTCTATGAAGAGGATAGGTCGTATGCCCCTAGATGTATAGTGATAGGGCCATAATTGACCTCGTGTCATGCAAGTATGAGACTGACCTAATTTTCGATTCCTTTGGGTTACAAAAATAGATAAATCAATAAAATGTAACTTTGGAAAGTTGTTTAAATTATCATGCATGAACTACAAAACAAAAAATTAGAGATTTACGTATTATCTAATCTAGTTAAAAACATGATTTAAAACATTCAGTATAACCCTAAATTTTATTAATTTGTAGCTCTATGTCAAACAATGGTCAACAATCGTCTATTGATATCAAACAATATTTTATAGTTAGTGTTATCACTTAAATATTTCTTATATCAATATAGGTGATTACCGAAGTCATGATCACCAAGGAAATGAACCATAGCATTAATATATCCATCAAAAGAATTTATAAACAACTATGGAGCACTAATTTTAATGGAATTGCAAGGGTTTCTCCAAAAGAGCCCACATAATTTTTTTAGAATATCTCTCAATGGTCATGAAAGTCAGAAAAATTATATAAAAGTGACCATTTATGTTTTAGTTTTGTTTATGAAAATACTAACATACTAATAATTTTATTTCTCTCATATTGTTGTTGATAATTTTCATCCCTTTCATTACATAGAGGAAGTTAATTTTCTCACTTTCACACCACTATTTCCCAAAATAATTGGTTTTCTCATCTATACTTTATTTCCCTAAATACATTAAATGAAACATTTCCTTTAAATTCTTTTACTTTTCTTATGCTCAACTTTTATTTCTTTGTAAAATAATTGCATGGTACAACCACATTAAATCTTGCCTATGCAAAATTCACTTTGTTTTCTCGAATAAAAAACTTTCTTGAATCATGTAAATCATTTTGTGCATCTGTTGTCAAGATAAATCCCCTCTGCGGACATAGGCAATCTCTCTAGTCCTATAGTGGGTCTAGAAACACGAGTTTCTTTCTAACATAAGATTTCTTAACTAATGCTTACAATGCAAAGATGAAAGAGACATAAATACCTTTTTCCAATCGCTATCCTTGGATCTATTGATGGTGAGCTCGATCCTGATCCTTGTAGGTCCGTTTCCTGCTACTGATGGAGTATGGATACCTATGGATGATTGGGAGACAACAACAAATGTGATAAATATATAATAAACGTAAACACTAGCTATCTAGTAGATCAAGGTGTACCAGAATATTTTCATGATCATATGGACAAATATAGAAAGAAAACATCAGATGTTATTATTGATAAATTACAAAAGGAGAGCTTACAACCAGGACTTTATGTTGGAGGCGCCGAGTCCTTCACCTAGCTCAAAATAATTACTTCTTCCGTGTACTTAGGCTTAATCATGATGCAAGCATGCGGAGGGATTAGAATTCAGACAAATCTGACAATTATCAACCAAGCCTTAAACTTGGGGGAATGAGGGATGTTAATTTATAGCAAGGAGAAGCAAGTTGGGAGCCCATGAAAGGAGGACGAAGGTCCACTTTCTATGGGATGATCCCCCATGGATGAGATCAAAACTCCAAAATGAGAGAGCTCGACCTTATCATCTATGTTCAACAACCAACTCACCACCCTTGAGCTTCTAGAGGTTGAAGATTCTCCTCCATTTAAGGAAGCACTGCCAGAAATGAGATCAGCATAGTTTTACAATAAAATAGGGGGCTGATGGCGCTGGGACAAATTAGGATAAGGACATCAGCGCGGTCATGGAACCAGGAAGGGCATTGACCTAGGAAACTAGGAATTTGTCCAAGTTTCTTCAGTAATATTTCAAGGAAGTATTATTTGGACCTTCAAGGGGATATGTCAGCATATTTCTTGATGATGGAAAAATTTCACAAGATTCCTCATGGGGAATTTGAGGGTGACAGACGAGAAAATGAGCATGGTGACAAATTACTGTGTAATAGATTCCCTGTAAAGCATGAAGGAAGAATAGGGAGTGATGGCTGAAATGCTTTATGAACCAAGGCAAATAATGCATACCACCTTTAGAGAACCTACCAAATAAAATACTTACAATATATGACATCTCTGGTATCAATATGCCTAAACACATGATATTGCACTAGGCATCAAACGACACATGAGCCCATGGTATGGTCACAGCCATCTGTCTAAAAGATATCATAGAAATGGATCTGTGGTATGGACACAACCATCCGTATAAACAGAATCATGTATATAATCATGAATACTAAATACCTCCATACAGCCTGGACCAAAAATTAAATGTGACCCAGGGTCTTCACTGCAATCTCAATCAACCCAATGTATGAATCTAGCCATGTGAATAAATATGTTGGTGTCAAACATCGTAGAAACAAACTGATTACCGGTCAATGATGAAAACAGTTAACAGGCACAAGAGAGACCACCAACAATGAAGATGGAACTCAAGGTAAAACATCACAATCTACAAGTGTGAATAGATGTTTTGAAGTCGAACACTTGAAGAATTTTTTGATTGAAGGCCAATGATGTGATCATGTATTTGAACACGAAAAAATTTCCATTGAGGTATGCAAGCTCCAAGGTACTGAAAGAAGTCTCTAAACCACTTTCCCGGATAATGAGATGAAGTCGATAGGAAGTGATTCGTCGAAGGAGGGCCATAAGGATTCCAACATCATCAACACAAAGAAACATATTTATTAAGATTATAGGATTTGTTTGGGATTGTATCATAGGAGGTCAAATATGCAGAAGGTTTTTGACAAAAAGGACTTCTCTTAAACATATTGGCGACACGACTCCAGAGGGTGGCATCATTTGACTCAAATAGGATCAGAGGTCATGTTGACAAAATTGGTAATCAGATGAGAGACAAATGGATTTCCCAAACACATGGAGGAAAAGTGATGAATGTAGGATGTCCCCAACCCAACACGAATTATAATCGAGTGTCATGTTCAAGAGCAACAAGCTGCCCAAAATATACTTAGATGTTTACTTTCAATTTTCCCTCTTTATTTCTAACGAGTACCTCTTTATTTTTTATAGCCAACGTGAAGAGGATAGCATATACTGAGCATTTAAGTTCATTCTTCGAATAAATCCATCCTAGTAAGTTTAACAATCCGTAGGAAAGAGGAACTCAATTATGTCATGGTGACAATTATTTTTTCGTTTAATCTTTAACAAGTCCAATGAAAGGTAAACTAGGTAACTTTTCATGTTTAAGGAGTTTGAAAAGAAAAAAAAAGGAAACTCCATCATGTCCCTTTTTGTAAGTCATCTCTCGAATCCAAAAAGGTAGAAAACTATGTTTGAGAGAAACTCTTGACCATGTTGGATCAAGGTATTCCTTTTTTGTAAAGAGTGAATCTCAACTCGAAAAAGGGGTAAATGTAAAATAATATCATGTCAATTCATTCACTTTAACGAGTTCGAAATGACAAGTACTCGACAATCGACTCATTTTTCGAGAGTCAGAAAAGAGTTGAAAGTTGACTCGAAGGGGGTTCCTTTTTCATAATGTTTAGCGAGCCCAAAAAAGAGATAAAATTAAATTTGTTTGTGTTGGTAAAAATACTGAGAGGGGGGGGGGGGTGAATCAGTATTTATAACTTTCTATAAACTTTTACTTTTCTTTACTAATTTCTATATGTGACTTTAATGAACCAAACTAGTATATACATGCAGATATCTTTAATAAAACTTGCGTATGTCTAGAGATCTTATTATGTATATAAACCTTAACTTAGATCAGTGCATCATTCATTGATCAGATGTTTAGTAAGCATTAAGCATGTGAAATAAGAACAAAATAAATCATCACACATAAGAAACACACATGAACACCATGATTTAAGGTGGAAGCGCAAGTCGGGAGAAAACCACCACTATTGTCGTCTTTGTCTTCAATATTTATTATAAAGAAAACTGCTTGCAATCTTGTACTGGAGTAGACTCATACCAGCACGCAGAAACCCACCTGCAGAAGGCTACAACCTTCTATCATTCTCCATATTCTATTGGAAGGGAGCTCCAACCCCCTGATCTCATTTACCAACTACCACTGGAAGGGAGCTACGACCCCCTGCTTCTCATTTACCAGCCACTCCTTGAAGGGAGCTACTACCCCCTGATCTTGTTTACCATGAACTACTAGAAGGGAGCTACGACCCCCACACTGAAGGCTCCAACCCTCAACACCACCGTGGACCAAGTTTCATAAATTTTGACACTGGATCCAACAGCTTCCACACAACACAACTTGTAGGCCTCTTTTCATCATATTTTCATAGTGGACCCACTCCACACATTTAAGCTCAAAGAACATAAATCAAACTAAAACTCATAACCGTATAATCATTAATCAACCAACCAATCACTAATATTTAATCATAATCAACTAGCATCATAATCAGTATTCAAACAACCCAGATCTGTATGAAGACACCATTAACAGACAACAGTAATACAACAAAACAGATCAGAAATTTCCTTCTGCACACTTCATCAAAACCCTAGATTCCATATGGGATTTTGCTAAAAAGAACCTACATATATACACGCTTTCACAGAGATGAACTTGCGTATAGATCTGCAACTATTTCAGGACTGCGCAACTCTTCAGAATAAATAATTAGCTCAGATGTTACCCTTCACTTCAACAAACATTCACCAGATCACAGATCTAAACATTTAATAAATAGAGCTAGAAGATACATAGTCATTTTAGGTTTAGATATCTTGATCCATAATTTTATAAATGGGCGCATTATTAATTTAGATCTATCAATAAATTGTAGCCCATTCCATGCAAATATTCTTTAGAGTGAAGTATTCATTCAATACCCAAACACATGCACTCATTTTCACAATGATATTCTTCTAATTATATAGATTTAGCCTTTCCTAGCACCATGAGCCAAAACCACACAAGTGTCGATGGTATTCTTGGACAGAATCAAATAGACGACACAATGCTCAATACTGTGGGCCAATACCATGGTAATGCCCCCTGGTATCATAATTTTAGAGCGCAAAAGGCATAAGCGACTTGGCTTCTTCGTACCTGCGTGTATACACGACCTATCTTCATAATAACTGTGAATATAATAATTCTAGATGTATATGCAGTTTGCCTGTATGCAAACCTGCGTATGTACGTGGGTTGCCTTCATCAAACCTGCGTATACATTGTGAAATATTACCTTTATCATTTCTCTCTCACTATCTGGAATTTCTTTTTCTGCCACATCTGAGCTGACCTGTAGATACATCATTTTTACATCTTTAACAAATAATTTTCTATCAAAAGGCAAGTCATCAAGTAGGTTTCCATCAAGGAAAACTTCATCAAGTATTTTTCCTTCAAGGACAACATATTGTATCATATTTCCAATAGTTTGCATCATAAAAGTTCATGAGTAGTGTGAAAGTCCTATACTGCACATAAACAACAACCATCATGGATATCAAGAAAAAAGATTAAAATATTGGTGAAAAACTTTCAAAAATATATAAATAGACCCAAAAACAAATTCATTTTCACCTTTCCATTTTTATAAGAGAATTTTTTCCATTTTCCCTCCAAATTTCAAAGCAGTGGTGCAGCCGATCTAGGACACCATTCATCGATCCGTCTCTACCAGATAAGAGCTCTAAATCTCATTTTAATTTTTATCCCATTCATTTAGCATTTATTTTTAAGAATTAGGGATTTTAGGGAAGATATTTAAAAGTTTAAAATCTCCTATGACCAGTGCGATTTCGAGCTATCGAGGTCACGCTGGTCATGCTTAGCTCATTAGGGCACTGTGCCACTAGCGCTGAATCATTTTAGAAAGTCATGCTGGCCACATGGAAGATTTTAATTAAGAAAATCTCCCAAATCCACTATTGATTTCTAAAAATTCTTCCATGAATGCTCCTAAAAGACCAATTAGACATGTTTTGTAGGTTCTTTTAGAGAAGATGTCGGTCGAATGGAAAGAATGAGGCCATGAGGTGGAAGAACACCAAGCCTTGTAGGACCAAGATTGCATCGATGCTTTGCACAATTGTGGATTGTGAAAATTCTTTCAAACATCCAACTTGAGAGCTCAACTGGAGCTTCTCCAGTACTTTATCAGTATCTGGGATGTGGACTGACAGTTGTTCATCATCAGGGACCAAAAAATTGAGCTAGATGTTATGGAAATATACTTTATCACCACTAGGCAAGGAGAGAGAATCCAAATATTTTGAGCTCACCTAGGGGGTCAAAGCACGAGCATGCTCATTAGAGATATTGTCCCGGGACATGGAAGACAAAGAGTGTGAAGGTATACATATCTTCCATCATAGTGCTCCCCCTGCACACAATATTGTTGGGAAAAATACTGAGAGGGGGGGGGGGGTGAATCAGTATTTACTGCATAATCAAATCTTTTTACTTTTTCATTCCTTAAAACCCATACGCTACTTTCCTTCAGTAAACTAGTGTATATACACGGATCCCCTTTATGAAACTAGCGTATACTCAGAGATCTAATTATGCAATGAGTTCTTCACTTATATCATTCCATCATTCATTCATTAGATGTTCTATAAACAATAAACATGAGCAGTAAGAACAGAATAAACCATCACACAAAGAATCACACATGAACACCAGGATTTTTAGGTGAAAACCCAAGTCGGGAGAAAACCACCGCTGCCGTTGCTCAGCCTTCAATATTTTATTATAGAGAAAACATCTTACAACATATGTGCTGGCGCAGACTTGACCAGCACGCAGGCACCCACCTGCGCTCGTTTACCAGCCTCTCCTGGAAGGGAGCTCCAACCCCCTGACTCGTTTACCAGCCTCTCTTGGAAGGGAGCTACGACCCCCGATCTCGTTTACCAGCCTCACCTGGAAGGGAGCTACAACCCCCTGACTGAAGGCTACAACCTTCAGCACCACCTTGGACCACGTTTCATCAATTTTCACACTGGATCCAACCACTTTAATAGAACACAACTTGCAGGCCACAATTCATCATATTTCCATACCGAACCCTTTCCATACTTTTAAGCTCAAACATACATCATCAACAGATACATATCAACACAGATCAGATAGCAGAAACACAGCAGAACAGATCAAATATTTCATACCCCTTGCTTCAGCAAACCCTAGTTTGCATACGCGCTTTTACTTCACTGATGTCGCGTATATACGCGCTTCCGTCCACACAAACCAGCGTATACCTCAGTGTATATTTTATTGCGCATACGCGTTTTCTCTTCGCTGAAGCCGCGTATATACGCGCTTCCTCCGCGGCGAAGTAGCGTATAGATCTTCAATCATTACAGAGCAGCATACTTCATCAGATCAGATATTCAGTTCAGATCTACCCTTTTTTCTTCAGACAGATGTTCGCCTTGATGCTCGCCTCATCACAGATCTAAGCCTTCCCTAATCCGATCTAACAAATACAAGAGCAATTCAGATCTAAATCCCCTTCTTCATCATTGGTGCATCATACAATCAGATTTATCATTCAAGTGTAACCCTTTCCATTCAGATATACTTCAGAGAGAAGTATTCATTCAAGTTCAGACATCTTGCTCCCACTCTCATGATTTGCACAATGAAATTCTTCTCCTTATATAGGTTTATCCTTTTTCAATACCACGGGTCAAAGAAATACCATGAGCCTT
>JAXQQM020076843.1:0-14905 GCA_034641835.2 Pinus albicaulis | reverse complement strand
GGAACTCCTAGGATGGACAAAAGATAGCACAGACAACCTGACAGGTACCAAGCATTGGTGGCTCAGGTTGCAGAACCTTCTAGTTTTCAAGAGGCTACACAACATCAAGTGTAGGTAGATTCCATGGTAGAAGAGTACAACTCTATTATGATGAATGATGTTTGGGAGGTGGTGCCAAGGCCTGAAGACAAGTCAGTTTTAGGTTCTAGATTGATCTACAAGATCAAATATGCCTCAGATGGCTGTGTTGAAAAGTACAAGGCTAGGTTTGTAGCAAAGGGGTATGCTCAGAAAGAAGGAATAGATTATGAGGATACCTTTACCCTAGTTTCCATATACACATCTATCTGGTCAGTTATATCCCTAACAACTGAAATGGGATGGCATATTCACCATATGGACGTCAAGGAAACATTCTTGAACATGGTGATAGAGGAAGAAGTGTATATAGAACATCTAGAGGGCTTTGAGACTCATGAAAGGTGCACTCATGTGTTCAGACTAAAGAAATATCTATACAGGCTCAAGTTGGCTCCTAGGGCATGGTATGGTCACATTGACAACTACTTGCACCAGATGGAATTCGTCAAGAGTGATGCAGATCCAAACCTTTATTATTTGATAGTACAGGATGAGCCACTCATCCTATTTTTGTATGGGGATGGTCTCTTTTTTATAGGATCATCAGGGCTCATAGAGGATTGCAAGAGGAACCTAGAAGTAGAGTTTGACATGAAGGATTTGGGGTTGATGCACTATTTCCAAGGATTGGAAGTGTGGCACAAGGATGGGGAGATATTCCTTGGGCAAGGAAGATATGCTACAAATATTCTGAAGATGTTCAGAATGCAGGATTGTAGACCCATGTCTACACCCATGATCACCAATTGGAAGAAGATGGATGCATTAGATGAAAAGGATGTTGACCCCACCTTGTATAGACAACTTATTGAATCTCTTGTGTATTTTGTCAATATTAGGCCATATATTTGCTTCGCAGTCAATACCCTTAGTTTGTTCATGGTAGAGATGAATCCAGGTACATTGGGTAGCAACGAGGCACATTCTGAGGTATGTGCATGTCAAAGTCGAGTATGGTTGAGATATACTCGAGGAAATGATTTCATATTATGTGGATTCATAGATGTTTATTGGGCAAGTAGTTTATTGGATATGAAAATTACCTCTGGTTACTACTTCAGTGTTGGATCAAGGATGGTTTCTTTATGTACCAAGAAGAAGAAGTCAATAGCATTGAGCTCTGAAGAGGCATATTATATGGCAGCAAGAACAACTATATGCGAAACTATATGGCTTAGGAAGCTGCTTGTGAGCTTGCTCAGGAAAAGGATGGAGGCGACCAGTGTCTACTGTGAGAATCAGAGTTGCATAAATCTCTATGAGAATATAGTGTTTCATGACAGGTCGAAAGACATAGATATTCGATGTCATTTCATCAGAGACTGTGTACAATGTGGAGCAGTCTAGCTATAGTATGTTCCCACAGAAGTGTAGGTTGCAGATATACTAATGAAATTTCTAGGGGAATGGATGAGTACGGTGGAGAAACCGTATCAGTTATAGAAGTAGATTACCTTTAATGATTCTCAGTTGCAGTAGAAACAAATGAGAGGGAGTTGCAGTGCAAATGCAGTGTTGACAACTATACAACAGGGTCAGCAGCAACACAAGTGCAGCGCATATCAAAGTTGTGCAGTAGTAGGTGGAAAAAAACAGCCAGACATCAGCAACGTGATAAGAGATGATGCAGAGACAGGGTGTTGTGGCAGAGTGTGTAGCACTAGAAAATTCCTTGCTAAGAGGGAGTGTTAGTTTTTGTAGCATCAGATGTGTTTCTAGCCATGAAATTTTGTGGAGAGGCTAGAATACATGAGATCTCCAGAACCAGAAATTGTTTTTGGAAATTCCACCTGGAAGTGTCTCAATTAGATTATTAACAAATTTTTTAAATATTTCCTAAGTCTAAACTTAGGGAATATGGTTAATTAATTAGTATTAATTGAGATAAAGCGAGAATCATCTAGAAACTCAAACAGATCGATCTAGAAATGATCATAGCCATCGATTATGTTTTAATCTTGGTCGTTGGTTCTCTAACAGTGGATAAGAGGAGATCGATGTGGTGATGGAGAACATATCAGTGCAAATACTCAGTTTCCTAGGCAGTTCGATTTTCGTAGTAGCAGTGATTCAGCAGGGAAGATAGAGCCAGAGTTTGAGTAGCATGTGGTAGAGGAGAGTTGTAGAATTCCGGGAGAATTTTTTCCAGCTTTGGGGAGAGGCAAAGGAAGGTTGAAATCCCTAAAGGGATCGCATAAGCACTTCGTATAGGGTGACGCAGGAGGCTCAATGCAGAAGCAAGGGAGGTAATTTCGAAGGAAGAAATTAGTTTTGGGGTGAGAGAAAATTCTCACATTAATTTTTCCATTGTTTTCCTTATACTAGTTTTCTAGTTTAGCACCTAAATTATTGTACTCAGAATTGTTGCTGAAGATTAATAATAAAACCCTCATCTGCTACACTAGTTTTCCTACATTGGGTTTTTTTGGAGAGAATTGTCAAAAAATAATTGTGTCATAATTTTTTTGTGTGTGCTATAATTTCTCAATTTTCAGTATTTTTTTTTCTGCAACATTTTTATGGTGAAAATTGCAGTTGATATTTATTCAATTTTTTTTCGTAGAAAATAAATTGCGTAATTAAATTAATAGAAGCATAATTTCTTGTTGTTGGAATAGATAATAAAATTCACATAGATGATCCAAAATAAGAGATGAGGTATGTATGCATATATTTTGGTAAAATTCGAGTCATGTCATATAGTTGCAGGGATAAGTGCTCTATAGTGTGAGCATAATAAAAAAAAAAAGTATCTCCCCCTTTGAAAAGATGCAGGAAGGCATGAATCACACATTGAATAGATGAAATAAAGATAATATGTCCTCATATGAAGTATGATGTGGTTGAAAAAATTGGAGAAACTTTGTTCCTCGAAGGAAATGTGTGAAGAAAGAAAGGAAGAGATCATGAATTATGCAACTATAGAGAAGGAAATCAACATCCAGGAACTAAAGAGGTTTTGAATATGATATATCCATGTGAAAGATATGAAGATTTTGATGAAGTGCGAAAAAGAAAGAGACCCTTGATGAGGTATATATTTTGGATATGTATCAATATGAATGCAAGATGTTGATGCAATGAGGAAGATATCATGGTGAAAGACCATCACAAAGGTAATTTTGATTTAATGTGCCTCTTATTTTTTAATAATATTTGGATGGGCTTATGTAGGGCCACCAAGGTAAGAGTTATGGATGTCTTCCACAACTAATGCCCATGTAGTAGGATGAAATACCCTTAAGGAAACATGCCATGAAGAAGGCAAAAATTCATGAAGGAAGGTCAGATATGGATCAATGGATCACTTTCCAATGAAAGGAATGATGACTTGACTTACATGAATCACAGATGAAAGCGATGGATGGTTTTTTCCCTACGAAGAAGTCCCTAAAACATCTAGAATCTATGACAAATAAAAAATTCATGGCATCAAAGGAAGGAGTTCTAGAAGAAGTCGGTTATCCCATGATATCCACCTTAAGAGCTGTTGGAAGCATGTCCCTAGTGAAGAGGGAGCTTGGTCAAGTCTCTAGTTAAGAAGGAGCTTGGGTACATTCCTTCAGTGGAATGGGTATGTCCTCCCTAAGTTGGGAGAGAGAGATAGACACATCATTCTTGTCTTTACTTGGGAAGACAGAATGGATGATTGGGTAAACATCTAGAATTCGATACTCTTTGAGGATGATTTAGAGCATCCAAGAAAAGAGTATTCATAAAGGACTGATATTCTTTGAGGACCGAGAATCCAAGATAAGAATATTCATGGTGGAGCATACTCTGAGAGAACCTGTTGATCAGTGGTTGTCATTAATGTCAACCCAAGCAGTAATAGGGGCTACCCCGATCTTGGATGGGAATTTTGACTTGAAAAATTACTCTATTCCGAGTCAAGGATATTTTGGATGGTTTCTACTTGTCAAGATGTTTTTGTTGATATATGGCACACCATGTGTTTCTTCACATTTTGAGAGATATTCATGGTTGAAGTTAGTAACCCTAGTTAATGGTCCAAAACCCCATGGGGTTGTAGCATGACACTAATAATTGGTTGTGGTCATTGAATATTCAATAATTAATAATGTTTTAAACTCCTAAAATCCCTCTAACATTCACTTGTTGAAAAATCTCTCAACCTAAGAATTTATATAACTTGTGACCCTCATATTCTCCTAATGAAATGATTTCTCTACTAAACACAGGTCAGCGTGGCATTATCGCTATAAATTTCTGGGAAGCTTCAAATGCGTCGATCTGAAATCTTGATGAAGCGCATGACCAAATTTCAAATATTGGTTCGCTATATTTTCGAAGATATGATCTGAGGAATTTAGGGTTTTCGGCTCCCGAATTTCATGTCAAACATGTGACTTTGTTGTTATCACTCCGCCAGATCTCTAAGGCTAAAGAAGAAATCCCAATAGAGGTAACCACAGACCAATATTTTAGCTTGGTAGCTAGCCTTACCAAGTAAGATAGGGCTCTCTCCACAATGTCATAGCCAAGAGGGTTAGAGAATTAGGGTTTTAGGCTAGGTATAAGTACAGGGGTTTGCTTGATTTTGGTTTGTTGGATGGGTGAATTAGGTCAAAGAGACTAGGTCAGGGAAAATAAGATTAGGGTTGCAGAGATTCAATGGGGCAAGGTAGGTAGAAAACCTAACACTTTAGGGTTTCTTGAGTGGGATGGATCAAACAGGTGGGGAGCTAGAAATAGCAAGGCTAAGCATGAATTATTTCTAAACTGAAGAAGATGGACAAACTGTGAAGGTTTTCCCAAAATAGAGCATGAGAGATGTATTATGTTTATCAACTTAAAAACCAACATATCATAGAAATGAAATGTATCATGAAAAAAAAACAATCATACATAATGAGACATAAGAAAAACAATGCTAAATTATTATACCTCGGGTATCCCAAAGAAATAGCTACAACCTTTTTATTAATTTCCTGCCAAACAGATTACACTAGAGTCTCTTATCAATGCATCAACATCCAACCTGTGTAATGAGTCAAAAAGTAAATGATATAGACCTCAAAAAACCTCTCCCAACCTTAGGGTCAAATCCATGAGAGGAAGAGCAGCTCCACCAAAACGTTAGTTTAATACCTATAGTGTAGGGAGGTCAAACTGACTCATCCCTCACTTTTTGGAAATTGATTCATTACATGTCATCAAAAATTTTCACCTAATGTATTTACACTAAGTAAGTGTAAAAACACCATAATTACATTTACTTCCATTAATTACATAAGTAAAAACATGATTTCGCAAGGTGAAAATAAAAATTGCAGAGAAAACTCAGAAAAATCAGACACTGGTCAGGTGTGCAACGCTAGTGTCAGGTGCGCCCTCCATCTTGCAGCTGAGTTTTGGATGGGTTGCAGGTGTCCAAATTGAGCTCAGGATAGCTCATTGGAAAGCATATCCAGTCTAATTTTCAAATTTGTGCTTGGTTTGCAAAGTTGACGTGATTTGACCTCCCAAAAATTGATTCTCCCAAGACTGCTCAGGTGCGCAGCGCCAAGGTGAAAAAGGAGGCAAAACTGTGATTTTTTGAATGTTTTTTGACTTTTTGACTTGCTATTTTGGCCAAAAAAGGCTATCAAATTGGTTTTCTTGCATGTTTTTTATGTTCTGATTATAATGCAGGACTTGTTTTTTCATTTGGAGACCTCTATAAGGTGCGCAGTGCCTAGGGTGTTGCGCACATGATAGTCAAACTGTGTAAAAGTTCTGAATTTTCTAGAAATATTGGCCTCCAATATGGAGAGATATCTCACTAACCATGAAGTATTTTGAAAAACTGAGAGAGGTTTTTGTTCTTTTGCATGTTGGGAACAAACATGTCCTCTAGTTTATCAAAAAAAAAAAAAAATTTGCCACAATATTCTTTGAAAAAAGGTGTCTCAAACAAGATTTTGCACAAACAAAAAAATAGGCTTTGAAGATGTGAATGGATCTCTCATTATGTAATACCTGTGTAAAAAGTGAGATCTTTTTTTGTACTTTGATATCTTAGGAACAAAAACCTCCTCCAATTTCCCAAAATTCTTTTTTTTTTGCCACAATATGTTCTGCAAAACGGTGACCAAACAGGAAATTTCTGGAAAATGTGCCTTCAAAGAGTTTTTCAAATTTTTCCAAATTTTCTTCAAATTTCCTCAAAATTGCTTTATAATTACTTTATGGAGACCTGATATGGAATTATATGATATCATGGATGCATCAATGAGAAAATCCAACTTACCCTTCTCTTTCTGCTTGATTAGGGTTTGTAGTTCTTGACCAATTCACAGAAATCAAAGCAACACACATTTTTGAAGCAAGTGACTACCATGGGCGAGGCCATTAATTCTCTAGTGTCGATAGGCTAAAACCTCATAATTATTCCTCCCTTGTGTGGCCTTCTTTATTCTCTGTCTTCCTCCTCCATGAAATCTTTATCTTCCTCCTCCATGATGTTTTTAGTCTTGAAACCCTAGGGATGAGGAAATGGGAGTGGGAGATAGGTTAAGGGAGTGGGAATGGGGTAGGAAAAATAAGGGAAGTAGGGGAAGGGTTTAGTGAACTTAGGGAGGTGATAGCGGATCATAATGTTTAAGGGATTGGGAATTTTAATTTTATTACAGGGCTGATAGGGCTACCTAGGAAATTAATATGCCTAGGACTTAGGGTTTATGGGAAAATGAACTTGGGGATAGGGATTTAATGATGTAGGGATAGGAATAGGATTTACTGTGATGTGGGAAGGGTAGTAGGGTCTTAGGAACATATTTGGAGGTGTGGGAATGAAACTAGGGTTCACAAGATTTGAAAACTCCAAATTTCACACAAGAAACTTAACACCATGAAATTTGCACTTAAGAAATGCAAGGAGGGTGTGATGAGGCCTTACTTACTTTCTAGGAGGTGGAGAAACCCTAGTGATGAGAAAATGGTAGTGGGATATAGGTTGAGGGAGTGGGAATGGGGTAGGAAAAATTGGGGAAGTAGGGGAAGGGTTTACAGAACTTAGGGAGGTGATAGAGGATCAAAATGTTTAAGGGATTGGGAATTAGAATTTTTTACAGGGTTGATAGGGCTACTTAGGAAATTGAGATTCCTAGGACTTAGGGTTTAGGGGAAAATGAACTTGGGGACAAGGATTTAATGATGCAGGGATATGAATAGGATTTACTGTGATGTGGGAAGGGTGGTAGGGTCTTGGGAATAGATTTGGAGGTATGGGAATGAAAATAGGGTTTGCAAGCTTTGAAAACTCCAAATTTCACACAAGAAAATTAACACCATGAAATTTGCACTTAATAAATGTAAGGAGGGTGTCATGAGTCCCTACTTACTTGCTAGGAGGTGGAGAAATCCTTTATGCAATGGAAATGATGTTTTATTAGACCTTGAAAAACCCTAGAAACCTAATGAATCATTGAAAAAACCCTAAATACCTAATGAGACTTTGAAAGAGTGATTTTCATGATGAAATTAGCTTTATGGATGATGCACAGGCAGCAAGGTATGAAATTGAGTCAGCCAGTATTGGAAATTTATAAAAAGTGAAATTTTTTGACTTAGGACTACCATTAATGAGCAATTTTTTGCATGACCTAGTGGAATGAATAAAAATTTCTAAGTGGGACTCCTAAAATGATAAAGAGGATTTTGATCACTGATGGCAGGATGCAAATATTGACACTAACATTAGCCTTATTGGGGATGATAGCTCTGAAATAGGTGTCAAGAACCACATAACTTTGGATTTTTCAAATCAGTGCCTTATCCATTGGGCCAATATGGTAAAAAACTCAAACTAATAAACATGATTGAAAATTGATAACTCAGATGAAATAGACTGACTCAAAACTGACTGAAATAAAAAACTTACTAAACTTATTGATGGCATCATATCATCGGGACTTGAGGGCTTCAAATCCTGATGATAACCACCTGCCTGTTGAAGACATATGTACAATCATGTGAAGTGATCCTTCCAGTGTAACCAATCCATCAAATGGCTACTTACTTGAATCATGCTTGTAGTTTCCTCGAGTAGGAAGAAAAAACAAAAACTGGGCCACTCCAAGTGTCCACTAAGCATGTGCTTCTGGTCCATGAAAAAAATAAAATACATCTTCACTGCTAACTATAGCAAATCATTAAAAGGATCTTCAAAAATTTTAAATGTTACCTTGTCTCGAGATTCATCAAAAACACAAGCACACTCTTCATTATGACATGAAAAAATGCTTGGTTGTTGATCCATAGGAAGACATAGGGAAGTATGACTTTCTGCTATCTAATTGTTGGCTGAAAATTCCTGAAGTACGAGAAACTCTGATTCTATTTCTTGCACTTTGTCTATATTAGGCTCATACTCTTCAAATTCATATTCTAAATCATCCTTGAACTGAAAACATTCTTCAATATTGTTAAACATGACAGCCCTATCATCTTTATGAAATAAAATAGTCCCTGTTACTTGATCTCTTTGTAGGAAATCATCATCACAAATTAGCTTAATCTCAACAGGTTCATTTATAGTTCCATCAATCTCATGATTGTCATCATTTAAACTCAGATTTTCATATTCAATAATGGAAGAAGTTTCACTAACATATTCTTGACTATGTGAACACTGTAAACCTGCATTAGCTTGGGCTATAACATGACTTTTCAGGAGCTGATCTATCTCATCTTTAGTCAAAGGAGTAAGAACTCTTTGTTTTCTTTGGATGAAATAGTAATTGTGTTCTTTCCCTCTTAAATATTCACAAGGATGTTTAATATCTTCTTTAATCTCAAGAAATGGAGCATATAAATTTTCATCAAACTATTGATTTATTTCATGTGGTTTCATTTGACTATCAAGATGCAAAATTCTTTCATCTTCGAGCAAAGGGGAAGCTACTGTATGTTGAATATGATCTTGTATATCAAGGTTACTAGCTTCTTCATATTGTTGTTGAAGGGAGAAATCATAGAAGGCTTCAATGATCTCTTCATGATTCATGCATTCGATATCATCAATACTCTCAAGATATGCAATAAAACCTTCACTATAATCACAACAACTTTGTAAGAGAGATAAAGAAAGATAAGACTTCACATAATGTTTGGAGAACAACTTATGGAAATCTTTAAGAGAACATAAAATACCTTCTGGTAACCCTTCATACCATACCCTAACTTTATCTTCAAGAGTAGACACAAAAACTTTCATGAGACAGTCTTTAGGAAACTCAACTCTCAGTCTACATACATGTACATGAAACTTTACTAAATGCAGATCAACAACATATTTCTCTTTGGCTTTGAATATGGGAAGATTTGTAAACCAATCAACATAAGGCATAGGATTTGGAAATACAGGGATTCGAGATCGATCCATAGGAGCATACCTAGAATTTTTTCTTAAAGTAGAACTCATCTCGACAACAATGAAGTCACCAAGCATTCTATTCAAATTTCTAGTTCTTGAAGGAGTCGCCATGAAAATATTGACTTTGGATTCTTCGACACTGGAGTCCCCAGGTGAATAATGAACAACCTTCTTGTTCCTGATCTTTGTTCACCATCAGAAATCAGATCTGATATTTTTCATTCTTTCCCAGGGAATATTTGTCTTTTCTCCTCCCTGGAAATGACGCCAGTATGTTATCACTCCGCCAGATCTCTAACGCTGAAGAAGAAATCCCAACAGAGGTAACCAAAGACCAATATTTTAGCTTGGTAGCTAGCCCTACCAAGCCGAAGAGGGCTCTCTCCATAATGTCACAACCAATAAAGCTGGATAATTAGGGTTTTAGGCTAGGTATAAGTACAAGGGTTTGTTTGATTTTGGGTTGTTGGATGGGTGAATTAGGTCAAGGAAAATAATATTAAGGTTGCAAAGATTCAATGGGGCAAGGTAGGTAGAAAACCTAACACTTTAGGGCTTCTTGAGTGGGATGGATCAGACAGTTGAGAAGCTAGAAAGATCAAGGCTAAGCATGAATTCTTTCTAAACTGAAGAAGATGGACAAACTATGAAGGTTTTCCCAAAACAGAGCATGAGAGATGTATTCTGTTTATCAACTTAAAAACCATCATATCATAGAAATGAAATGGATCATGAAACAAAACATTCATACATAATGAGACATAAGAAAAACAATGCTAAATTCTCATACCATAGGTATCCCAAAGAAATAGCTGCAAACTTTTCATTAATTTCCTTCCAAGTAGATTACACTAGAGTCTCTTATCAATGCATCAACATCCAACATGTGTAATGAGTAAAAAAGTACATGATATAGACCTCAAACAACCTCTCCCAACCTTAGTGGTCGAATAAATGAGAAGAGGAGCAGTTCCACCAAAAACTAAGCTGAATACCTAGAGTGTAGGGAGGGAGGTCAAACTGACTCATCCCTCACTTTTTGGAAACTGATTCATTACATGTCATCAAAACTTTTCACCTAATGTATTTACCATAGGTAAGTGTAAAAACACCATAATTACATTTACTTCCATCAATTACATAATTAAAAACATGATTTCTCAAGGTGAAAATCAAAATTGCAGAGAATACGGAAAAATTAGACACTGGTCAAGTGCGCAGCGCCAGTGTCAGGCGTGCCCTCCATCTTGTAGTTGAGTTTTAGATGGGTTGTAGGTCTCCAAACTGATCTTAGGAAAGCTCATTGGAAAGCGTATCTAGTCTAATTTCCAAATATGTGCTTGGTTTGCATATTTTACTTGATTTGACCTCCCAAAAAGTGATTCTCCCAAGACTGCTCAGGTGCACAAAGCCAAGATAAAAAAGGAGGCAGAATTGTGATTTTTTTAATGTTTTTTATTTTTTCACCTACCAGTTTGACCAAACAAGGCTAGAAAAGTGGTTTTCTTGCATTTATTTTTCTGTTCTGAATCTAATGGTGGTCTTGGTTTTGCATTTTTAGGCCTCTAGAAGGTGTGCAGCACCTAGGGTGCTACGCACAAGACAATCAAACTGTGTAAAAATTCTAAATTTTCTAGAAAAATTGGCCTCCAAGATGGTGCGATACCTCACTAACCATGAGGTTTTTTGAAAACCTGAGAGATATTTTTGTTATTTGCATGTTGGGAACT
Source organism: Pinus albicaulis (assembly GCA_034641835.2). Lineage (NCBI taxonomy): Eukaryota > Viridiplantae > Streptophyta > Pinopsida > Pinales > Pinaceae > Pinus > Pinus albicaulis. Next base: position 3,655 of record JAXQQM020076843.1, on the reverse strand, counting down.
AAAACCTCCTCCATTTTCTCAAATTTTTTTTTTTTCCACAATATTCTCTGTAAAAAGGTGTCTCAAACATGATTTTGCACAGGTACAAAAATAGGTTGTGAAGGTGTGAATGGGTCTCTCACTATGTAATACCTGCGTAAAAAGTGAGATAGGTTTTTGTAATTTTGTATCTTAGGAACCAAAACCTCCTCCCGTTTCCCAAAATTCATTTTTATTTGGCCACAATATGTTCTGAAAAAAGGTGACCAAACAGGACATTTATGAAAAATGTGCCTTCAAAGAGTTTTTCAAATTTTCCCAAATTTTCTTCAAATTTCCTCAAAATTACTTCAGACTTACTTCATGGAGACCTGATATGGTATGATATGCTATCATGGATGTTTCAATGATCAAATCCAAGTTACCCTTCTCTTTCTGCTTGACTAGGGTTTGTAGTTTTGGACCAATTCATAGAAATCAAAGCAATGCACATGTTTGAAGAAAGTGATTGCCATGGTTGAGGCCATTAATTATCTAGTGTGGGTAGGATCAAACCTCATAATTCTTCCTCCCTTGTTTGGCCTTCTTTCTTCTCTGTATTCCTCCTCCATGAAATCTCTATCTTCCTCCTCCATGATGTTTTTTGTCTTGAAACCCTAGGGATGAGGAACTAGGAGTGGGAGATAGGTTAAGGGAGTGGGAATGGGGTAGGAATAATTAGGGAAGTAGGGGAAGGGTTTAGGGAAATTAGGGAGGTGATAGGGGATAAAAATGTTTAAGGGAATTAGAAGTTTATTACAAGGTTGATAGGGCTGCCTAGGAAATTGAGATGCCTAGGGCTTAGGGTTTAGGGGAAAATGAACTTGGGGAAAGGAATTTAATGATGTGGGGATAGGAATAGGATTTACTGTGATGTGGGAAGGGTGGTAGGGTCTTAGGAATAGATTTTGAGGGGTGGGAATGAAAACAGGGTTTAAAGATTTGAAAACTCCAAATTTCACACAAGAAACTTAACACCATGAAATTTGCACTTAAGAAATGCAAGGAGGGTGTGATGAGGCCCTTCTTACTTGCTAGGAGGTGGAGAAATCCTTTATGCAATGGAAATGATGTTTTATTAGACCTTGAAAAACCCAAGAAACATAATGAAACTTTGAAAAAACCATAAAGACCTAATGAGACTTTGAAAGAGTGGTTTTCATGATGACACTAGCTTTATGGATGATGTAGAGTCAACAAGGTATGAAATTGAGCCAACAAGTAATGGAAATTTATAAAAAGTGAAATTTTTTGACTTAGGACTACCATCAGTGAGTACTTTTTTTCATGACTTAGTGGAATGAATAAAAATTTCTAAGTGGGACTCCTAAAATGATATGAAAAGAGGATTTTGATCACTGATGGCAAGATGCAAATACTGACACTAACATTGGCCTTATTGGGGATGATAACTCTAAAATAGGTGTCAAGAACCACAAAACTCTGGATTTTGCAAATCAGTGCCTTATCCATTGGGCCAATATGGTAAAAAACTCAAACTAATAAACATGATTGAAAAATGATAACTCAGATGAAATAGACTAACTCAAAACTGACTGAAATAAAAAAAACTTACTAAACTTCTTGATGGCATCATATCACCGGGACTTGAGGGCTTCAAATCCTAATGACAACCACCTACCTGCTGAAGACATATGTATAATCATGTGAGGTGATCCTTCCACTGTAACCAATCTAGCAGATGGCTACTTACTTGAATCATGCTCGCAGTTTCCTCAAGTAGACAGAAAAAGAAAAAGAAAAACTAGGCCACTCCAAGTGTCCACTGAACATGTGCTTCTGGTCCATGAAAAAAATAAAATACATCTTCCCTGCTAACTGTAGAAAATTAGTAAAAGGATCTTCAAAAATCTGAAATGTTACCTTGTCTTGAGATTCAGCAAAAACACAAGCATACTCTTCATTCTGATCTGAAAGAACGTTTGGTTGTTTATTCATAAGAAGGCATAGGTAAGTATGACTTTCTGCTATCTGACTGTTGGTTGCAAATTCCTAAAGCATGGGGAACTATGATTCTATTTCTTACATGTTGTATATCTCAAGCTCATACTCTTCAAATTCATATTCTAAATTATCCTTGGACATAAAACATTCTTCAAGATTGTTAAACATGACAGCCATATCATCTTCATGAAATAAAATAGTCCCTGTTAGTTGATCTCTTTGCAGGAAATCATCATCAAAAATTAGCTTACTCTCAAAAAATTCCTGTATAGTTTCATCAATCTCATGGTTGTCATCATTTAAACTCAGATTTTCATTTTCAATAATGGAATAAGTTTCACTAACATATTCTTGACTATGTGAACACTATAAACTTACATTATCTTGTGTTGTAACATGACTTTTCAGTAGTTGATCTATCTCATGTTCATTCAAAGGAGGAATTACTCTTTGTTTTCTTTGGATGAAATAGTAATTGTCTTCTTTCCCTCCTGAAGATTCACAAGGATCCTGAATATATTATTTAATCTCAAGAAAAGGAGCATATAAATTTTCACTAGACTGTTGACTCTATTTCATGTGGTTTCATTTGACTATCAAGATGCAAAATTATTTCATCTTCAAGCAAAGGGGAAGCTACTGTATGTTGAATATGATCTTTTGTATCAAAGTGACTAGCTTCTTCAGATTTTTGTTGAAGGGAGAAATCATAGAAGGCTTCAATGATCTCTTCATCATTCATGCATTCGATATCATCAATACTCTCAAGATATGAAATAAAACCTTCACTATAATCACAACAACTTTGTAAGAGAGATAAATAAAGATAAGATTTCACATAATATTTGGAGAACATCATCTGGAAATAAAAAAGAGAACATAAATTTCCTTCTGGTAACCCTTCATACCATACCCTAGCTTTATCTTCAAGAGTAGCCATAAAAACTTTCATGAGACAGTCTTCAGGAAACTCAACTCTCAATCTACATACATGTACATGAAACTTTACTTAATGTAGATCAGCATCATCTTTCTCTTCATCTTTAAATATGGGAAGATGTGTAAACCAATCAACATAAGGCATATGATTTGGAAATCCAGGTATTTGAGATCGATCCATAGGAGCATACCTAGGATTTTTTCTTAAAGTAGAACTCATCTCGAAAATAATGAAGTCACAAGGAAGTCTATTCAAATTTCTAGTTCTTGAAAAGTGGAGGTGATATGAAATTTTTTAACCTTTGGATTCTTCCACACTGGAGCCTTCTTGTGCTTGATCGTTGTTCACCATCAGCAATCAGATCTAATATTTTTCATTCGTTCCCAGGGAAGATTTTTCTTTTAGCCTCCTCGGCAACAACGCCAGTATGTTATCACTCCGCTAGATCTCTAAGGTTGAAGAAGAAATCCCAACACAGGTAACCACAGACCAATATTTTAGCTTGGTAGTTAGCCCTACCAAGTCGGAGAGGGATCTCTCCACAATGTCACAACCAAGAGGGCTGGAGAATTACGGTTTTAGGCTAGGTATAATTACAAGGGTTTGTTTGATTGTGGGTTGCTGGATGGGTGAATTAGGTCAAAGAGACTAGGTTAAGGCAAATAAGAATAGGGTTGCAGAGATTCAATGGGGAAAGGTAGGTATAAAACCTAACACTTTTGGGTTTCTTAA
>JAXQQM020085426.1:0-28208 GCA_034641835.2 Pinus albicaulis | reverse complement strand
CATAAAATGACAAAGATATCGAAAATGAAAAGCAAGAGCATGCACCTTGGCTTTTAGAGACATATGAAGCTATTGCATACTTTTGGAGTACCTTGTGAATTCTTCTTTGCTATTAATTATGCCCTCTACATCACAGCTGTTAGTGCAACCAGGTTTTGGAGGCTCTGTCACTATTCCAAGGGATCGAGAGGTTTTTGTCTGCACCCTACCAGATCAAGTTCTCAATGGTGTTCTACCTATCTGGAGCATTCCAATGTTTTTTCACTGCAATCCAAATTTAATTACCTTTGTTTCCATTATTACCCTCATTAGAAAGAAATGTTTCGAATTTTTGTGAAAATGTAAGAGAGAAAAAGAGGGAATCCCTTTAGTAAGTGGTAGCCATTATCTAAACCAAAGGAAGTTGGTGGATTGGGTTTAGAAAACATACATTCCTTTGGTAAGGATTAGACAACCAAGAGTCTATAGAGGTTGATTTCTAAGAAATTCATACACAGGAAAGTGATTATTCGTAAGTATATAAAACCACTATCAATGGACGATTGGATTAGATAGGTTGTCTTGTTTATCATCACATTGTAGAACCAAGGAATTCATTACTTGGCACAGGCAGTAGATCCAATTTCCACACCTATTTGGAACTAGAAAATCCATTACTTGGCACAACAACAAATCCAATTCCCAAACCTATTTGGAACGAGGGATAGCAAATTGAGGTAGAGTTAAAGTTATCATAGAGGGAAGAAAAAAAGTGTAAGGAATATCTAGTACACATTTAGAAGAATTACATCAGGCTTAGAGAGGAGGAGGATTCTTTTGTCTGGTCAAAGAATCCTACCATAGGGGTATATACTCTGAGGCTAGTATATAAATCTATATTTGTAGATCATTCATGAGGAGAAACCTCGTAGTGGAAGAAGCTATATAAGTTCAAAAATCTTCAAAAAAATAAATGACTAGATGAATATATACCTATGAGCGATATTGTGTTCAATTTTTAAATATTGGGTTTTGAATAAAGACTTAAAGGGTTGTAAGGAATTGCATCTTATGGTGTTTTGATGTATTTGGCTTGCCAGAAACTCTGAAATCTTTCAAGGTAAGGTTTAGCCATCGTTTCAGTGTGTCTCCAAGTCATGACTGAGCTTTCAAAGTAAAAAAGGCCCTAACACTAGTAAAGAAATGACATTGATCCATCTTTCTATTGTTAAGAGTGGGAATGGTATTATTTCAATTTTCAACAGTGCCAGTCAAGGTTAACAAGAAGAATATATTGCAGGAGGTATCCTATACCATAGTGATTCTATTATACTCATATCTTAAAAAATTAAAGCATTTCTTGGTACAAGCTCTAACATTTGTGATGAAATAAAGGCACTAAATTTGTTGTTAACAATAACAGTAGAGGAGAGGTGACTGAATTCTAGGTCTTTGGGGATTCCTTGGTTATCAATTGGTTGAATGGAGCTTTAGGATGGAAGAATTGTTTTCGCAACCCATTCTGGAGTAGTTGAAGACAATCAAGGCACAATTATTGAATATATCATTCCATCATATTTATAGATAATTTAAGTCAGAGGCTAATGGACTATCTAAAGAAGGCTTGCTAATGACACAAAACGATGGTTTAACATGGGAAAGTAGTTATGGTGTAAGACTCTAGGAGAGGTCATTGCAAGAATTGGGCCCGTGACTATATATATATATATATATATATATATATATATCAAGTATTTTCTTGTGCTTTCGTTCTTTAGTCCCTCGGGTACCCCAATAAGAAATTGAGCACAACAACACTAACACTTGCAGATTCAACATGTACGATTAGAAAAGTTCGCATGAGTCCTTCCTATTATCACTTTGTACTTCTTTTGATGCATGCGAAATAACCATTTAGGTTGACCCTAAGTACCACCAATAGAACTACTGAATTTACACCATATGCAAATACTTGAATTATATTGATGGAAAAATAATTGCCTCATTTATTATTCGAAGCATCCATTGTATCTATATACTAGTCATAAACATTAAAATTTTAAAAATAGGAGTGAAAAAACATCTTGCACAAAGAAATAATTAGATCATATTAGCAAGCCAAGAACCTTCAAATTATTAATGACACCATTGGGCATAGATGTAAATAATGGACATTTAACACATGCCTCAATCTTGATAGAATACAAAATTTTGAATGATTGGTTTCATGTCAATGTACTCCACAACATGCTATATTGTGATATGTGTATGCATATATTTTCTCAAGCTCCACATAGAAGAAGGTTTGAGAACTAAGGAAAAATATTTATGATTTTACTTGTTTACAAATTTGAGAAAGCCTTAAGGGTTACAATCAAAATCTAGAAATTTTGTTTCTTTGTGGAATGTGAGACATTCTTGGATTTGTATAACGCTTCAATGCTTGTTTAGGATCTAGGTAAGTGTGAATGAATAAAAGCTTTATGTCATTGTTCTATATTGGATTCCCATTCTCTCTAATTTAAAAAAGGCAGGTTAAAACTTGATTAGACTAAGGGACAACATATTCCATTGCCAAACTTTAACCTTACAGGGAAGTGCACTACACTTGTTTGATACTTCCACACATTTTGAGGGCATGCCAATATAAATGTCAATGTTGTTGGATACACTGGCGTTGGTTAGTTTTAGAAAAGTTCTCTTTGTCAAATATGTTGTTTTCATGAAGTAATATTTCCAACCAAGAGGATAAATACTTGGCATGTCTAGGAAATAATGGTGTTATTTCTTGCCTGTATTTGTGATTTATTAGTATTCCACCACTAATAAATCCATTACGTAGTTGTCTTTTTAGTAGTATATTACAACAATGACTTGTTAAAGGAAAACGATTCTAGTTTGTTTGAATGTCATAAATTGGAAGGAAATTTAGCTTTGAATTAGAAAAATGGAATATATTCTGAAAAAATGTGTTTTTTGATCAAATATAGGCTCGTTGCCTGATCATTAAAAAAACAGTGACGAAAATAAACAATGATTTTGGACACGATGAATTACAGAACTCTCCAACTCAAAAACAAGTTAGCATATTTAGTTTTGTCTGCATCAGATAAAAATGAATGAGTAACATCAAGTTTGCTTTGATATTTATAGAATCATTTTAGAGATTCTAAATGGAAATTTCATGTGCTAATCTTGCTCAATTAATTACAGGGAAAATAAGGGGCATACATAATTTGTTGGCTTATGGGAATTGGATTCCTTTTCCCTTGGAATAGTACGTTGATAATTGAAGATTACTATATTGAAGCTATATTCCCGGTTAGTATCACAATTTACAAAGTCTTGTCTTATTCTTTTTTAGTTTCTTGTTGTAACCTTGTGTCAGCAATACTTTGCTCCACCCATTGGATTTTTACTAACCAGTTTTATTATTGAAGTGTCACTACTTAGAGATAACTAGAGGAAACGATACAACTACAAAAGTGGAACATGAGACATTCTTAGTAGAAATTGCTAGCTCTGTTGTGTTTATTTGTGACATTTTATTTGCTTTGTTTATACAGGTCATCTGGCCACATAGTGGCCACTATTTCCCAACTAAAGAAAACTTGTTCGAGTTTCTTGCTTTTATGAGGAAAAATGACATTAACAATATTGTTGATGTTGAGGTATATATTGTATAAATCCTTTATAGTCTCCTTTAGTTTATATTCCAATGTTCATCGACTTTCATGTCTTATACTTTGCATTGTAACTTTTTTTGGTTTTCTTTTTGCAGAAACTGGACTCAGTATTGATGGTAAGAAGCAATAATTGAAGAAATAGGGGAACAATAACTTTAGAGTGACAAAGAGAGAGAAGTGTACTGGTCTAGTGGTACCCGTAGAGCCAATATCCCACATAAGACACACATAAATACTGATGGTCAAGTTTTCAGAGTTGGTGAATTCACTTGCAATTCCTTGGCAAGATAATAATAATGCTTTGAAGTTATCAACAATATTTTATCTGTAAATTGTACTCCAACCAATATTAAATTGGAAACTTATATTGTAATACTTGACATTTTATATAATATAAGTTGTGGTTGGAATTATTTATAGTTGCACTTGATATTACTTGGTATTGTAATTAACATATGTAACTTTGCGTTTTCATATTAGATGAACATGTAATTTGTATGACATTTTTTTAAAACTTAGTTGCAAAATCATACTAATTAATTTATGTTGATTAATAATGAACACATAAAATCAATCTAAAACTATTAAACTAGTAGTTTATATTGATTAATGATGAACGCAAATAAAATGAATATACGACTAAATTAGTAATTTATAATGATTATTAATGAAAGTAAATGAAATGAATATAAACTACTAAATAGTTGTTTATATAATGAATAAATGACTACTGCAAATGATAAATTTGTGACTACAAATGACGACTAAATTTTGCATATATACGACTATTAGTAGTTAATTTACAGTATCTTATAACATGATTAAAATTTAGTCATATTTATTCGGTCATTAATTGGTTTCAAACGATGACTAAAATTTGCATATATAAGACTATTAGTAGTTAATTTACAATTTCTTATAACACAACCAATATTTTGGTCATATATCTTTGGTCATTAATTGGTTTTTCGGGTGATCATATAATAATTTATTTTGCTGTACATTTAGTCATTAATTGTGACAATTAATGACCAAATCAAAGATCAAATCAATGATCAAATCAATGACTAAATTAGTGACTAAATTAATGACCAAATATACAACTAAACAACAAAATTGAAATAACCAATTAATGACTAAGTTAAAAATGACCAAAAGGTGGTTGCATTATAAGATACTGTAAATTAGCTACTATTGGTCACCGACCAAAAAAAATCGTTTATATGCAAATTTTAGTCGTTTCTTTAGTAACTAATTAGCCATTTTGTACTAGTGAGTGTTGGGAATTTGCATAACTATTTGAACACTTGTTGAATAGTGAATTATTCTAATAATTGTACAATGTGACCCAAAACATATGAATCTTTCATTCCTCCCATTCATTAGTTGTGTGTAGTGAATTCATTTGGTTCATATTTGTTTTGACATATATTTAATTATTTAACTCCCTCATATGTTTTATATAATTGTCATTTCTTTTATGCTTTAAATAATCATCCAGTCTTTTTTATGTTCAATTAATGAGTGGTATATAACTTCAATTGGAGTATTATTATACATGCAGGAAACCTAGAAGGATGGGCATTAAAATAAACATACCATTTCATTATGAATCATCATTATTAGCCATATGCCATTTATTGGTGAAGCGCACTTCTTTTACTTGAGAAAATATGTTAATATATCAAGAGGTACATTGCTTATATTAAAACTAATGTAAATTGTAATTGTAACTAAAGGTTAATTAAGTTGGTTCATTGGTTCTCCAAGCATTGCACAACAAATTTGTTCCATTGAGCATAAATCTATAAACCTTATGCATAAACAATATGACAACTAGTGTTTAACCCCAACCAATTTCATCGATAGCTAGCACCATTGGCTAGATGGTCTTGTCCAAAGCATTGGTCATTTAGGAGTCTTCAATTCATTATGGAATCCACTACAATCGAAATTGAATGCTCACAGAACCATAACAATATCTCATTTTTTATCTATCTGATAGATTCTAGCCCAATTGGATATTCACATGCAAAGGAGTTGCATCAAAAACAAAGTACCAAGTGCATAGTAAGTGTAGAGGCTCATTTTTTATTGGTATTGTCTCTTGGTTGCTTGTGTGCATGCTACACGAGAAGAGAATAGGTCATTTCACTATTCCCAAATATTGTTGTGAAGTAGTTTGCACTTAGAAGTCCATCAAGAACAAAGGCCTCAAAATCAATTTAAGAGCACAAATCTTTACACCAAATTGAGAACAAAGACTAGAAGTTAATTTTGTAAAGAATCTTTAATGGTGAATTGAGTGGACTATATATCCCTCATTTACATTTCATATTCCCTCATGTGTTTCTTAATCTTTTGTATATGAGATAAATGGTTTTACATGTGTAAATTCATCCTAACTATGAATCTAGTAGTCTCGAAAAAGAATCAAAAGAAACAAAAACATAATTTTCTCAAAATTAAAAGATTCAGAATTATGATGGATTTATATTGATTTAATTTTTATAAATTTTTATAATTGTTATGATCTACTTTTAAATTTATTATTACTATTATTATGGTGGCTTATTTTTTAGTGTTTTAATTTATTAAATTCATTTTTTTTCAATTTAGTTTATTAATATTATAGACAGGACATATCTTCTTACATTATATATTCACCTCATTACATTTAATGAAATTATAAACTTATTCCATTAAACTTCACCTCCATAGGTTTAAACCTTCTCACTAAGAAGCTTACATACAATTTTTAATTCCCTTAAAAACATGTGTAGTAACCTTTGTAATACAAAATTGGATAATCACGGTTCACCATTTCTTCTTGGTTGGAGACAATAACTGTGATTTGATGTGGTGGTGTGTTCTTTCTTGAGTTGGTTTGTCCTTGCAACAGTTGAAGCAAAGCAACTGTAGTTTAAGTACTATGCAAACCATGCAATGAGTTAATTATTGACTTACTGCTTTTTTTATCTTATCCATCAAATACCTATTTATTAAATACTATATTATTCTCATCCAATAAAGAAAATAAAAACACGATAAATCAATTATTAACTTACTTTACTTTACTGCATTATGCTTTTTGGCACATACTATTCTACCCAATTCTAATGATGTTTTATTTGAATTTCCTTCGTTCTACATCATATCCAAATATAATTCCCTTGTGTATAAAATATATTGCTCCTAATTTAACCAACATACAAACTTGACAAGCATAATGGCAACTTGCATATACAAGAATCAGGTAGTTGTGCAAATCTGCTCTTGCAACATGAAGGTTGAAGCTTCTACCAGCAACCCCTTCACAAGCTTATAAATAAATGTATTACTTTGTGAAACTTCATTAATTGTTTCGGGTTCTCTTTCACACGAGTATTTTGGAAGGTTGAAGCATACATGAGCTCAACAGTCAGTCAGTCTTCTATCTGCTCAACATTCCTCTGTCAACTATGAAGCATAATATTAACTCACTTCCCCTAGGAAATCATCTTTTCACTCCAATCTTCAGATGTTTAGTGACAAACAAAGTTAAGCATCTTATCTAAAAGAATTTTCCATTGCTAGGGTTTCTCCCTTGAGGCCAAAATGTTTGGCTCTGATACCAATGTTAAGCCTAACCTGCTGACTGATAATAAACTCTGGAAAATTTTCTTGTATAAGAGAAAAGGAAACATGTTACTGGAAATCTAAGATGAAAATAGGACAACTTAAACAAAAACATGAACTTTATAGATAAAAATAGGAAGAATGAATTTTTAAACAATCTGAAATTTGTCAATAAGGGAACACAACTAAAACGCTGGAAAATAGACTCATACAGTCCCTTTTTTTAAACTATTTCAGACAACTGCATAAGATAGAGTAACTTTATTGGGAATTTCTATGGACACTAACTTAAGCCTCAACAACTCCAAGAGGGTGCTAACTCAAGTGTAATCAACTCTTAAAGGGCAGTATGGACACTGCACTTGCCTAGATATGGAGTCTCTCATGGACTAGCCATACAAAATTTTCACCAAAACATGACCTCCTTTAAGGCCTAGGAGCCTATTTATTTATAGTTCCCATGCATAATTTATTCTTTTACACGTGGGATAAGTGGTTTTACATTATAAGCTTATTCAAGTAAAATTAATTTAATATCCTTAAAAGTCCCTGCCTAAACTACATACATACAACTTCTCTGCACCTAAAAACATGTGCTAAACTTTTCTAATGCAAATTTGGGCTTCACTCCATTTTATTCATTGTTGGACTATTTGATTTCTTCCTACTTCGAGACAATACATACTTTTTGGACATCGTAAAATCATTATACCATATACATATACCCAAGTTAACCCATAAGCTTCTCTGAAGATTACTTTCAGTGAATTGCAGAACTTCTTATAATCCATGTGTTTATCCTATCTTTTTCGTTGAACAAGAACATTGTTACAATGGACCCATCTAAACCCAAGTCTAATATGGTCTTGAGATTGTGATTCATGAAGCTCGAGGTTGCAGACTTCCCAATATTTGGTACATTTGTCATTTTCATGAAATTAAGATATGCATACTTGAGGTTACCCAAGTTTAGATAGGTTTGTACCAGTTTCCATATTCAATGCACCACCTAGATTTAGCACCCCACCTTCATTTTGACTGTAAATTGCACCCCACTTCTTTTGGTGCAAATATCATGGAAACATATTCCAAAAAAAATGACATTGGATCTAGCTTCTAACACTCTACTAACCATGTGACATGCATCAGTCGTTAAGGATACATGGAATAGTTTGAGTAAGAGTTTTCATCTTCCCATGTCAAATGTACCATTTGGTGAACACATGGAAATAACACTCTACTAACCATACATGGAATACGTGGAGTAGGAATTTTCATTTTCCCGTATCAACTGTACCGTATGGCAGAGGGAAAGAAAAGCAAGTCAATTAAGACTCAGTTGTGGATGGAATCAATACCAATTGGTATTTTTCAAATTCGAATAGACCGAAAAGTTAGATTCACAAAATGCCAATACACCAGCTTGTACTATGCCAACTATTTTCTATTCTTCACAAGAAAATATCCAAAATTTGTAATTCCCAATTAATTAACTAGGTTACATGCACCAACTTCTCAAGTGCATGCACCCCAGAATAAGTGCATACTTAGGTGCACCCAAATGCTTTTCACAAGAAGATATCCAAAAATTGTAATTTCCCAGCTAACTACTCCTTAGATGCATGCACCCAGACTGAGTTTACTCACACCATCATCAAATACATGCACCCATTATGGGGTGCATGTTTGGGTTTATTTACATGTTCTTCACATGAAAATATTTAGAATTTTGAATCTTAGCTAATTAACTAGGGTACATGCACTTTTACCCAAAATGAGTTTACACACCAATTCCTCATATGCATGCACTCCAGAATGGGTGATCCACATATTCTTTAATGGAAAACAACTAAAATTTGTAATCCCCAATTAACTAAGATACATGCACCAACTCCTCAAATACATGCACCCCAGAATGAGTGCACCCAAATTTTCATTCACAAAAACATTTGTAATCCCTAACTAACTAACTAACCAAGGTAGATGCAACAACTCCTCAGGTGCATGTACCTCAGAATGAGTGTGGGATGATGCACTCTGACCTCTTAGGGGATGCACCTTGCATCCCCTAAGAGGAGTGTTGATCAATTAGTAGGGAAAGGTTAGGCGGATGATCTTGTAACCAAAAATGCTCCGTAGTAACCAATTGCTAATTTAAGTCTCATGATAAAACACCACTGAACATGTTTTGGAATTATTTATAGATTTAAATTTATGACGAGTGTTGAAGTTTGAAGTTTGAAGCAGTGAATCTAAGTTTTCAAAAATTAAACCACGAACATCAAACTGGACTGTTAGTGTGACATTGTTGTTATCATATGTAACAATATTTTACATTTGATTTTTATATTTTATATTTTTAATTTATAATTTGTATATTTTACATATGTGTGAGAGAAAATAAGAGAAACATATCTTTACTCTAGCATAGTTAAATTTATAGAAAATTTATAGACAAAATGGTTTTTTTCACGATATTTTTTAGTTAATTTTAACCAAAATCTCGCTAAGATTTTTTAAAACTTGAGTTTAAGTTGTTTAATCTACAAAACTCGAGTACTTATGGATTCAAAAATATATTTTAAATAACAAAAAATCACGATCTTGTATGAAATTGTATCACAAGCTATTTCCTCTATAAATTAGACTATACCTACTCACCCTTACACGCCTATACCTAAATATCAAAATTAGTACATCTACAAACGCACTCATACACCCTAGCTATCTTATTTCCCAGCTATGTTGCACAAGTTTTTAATAAAATAACATTGAAAACAACACTAGCTACCTTTCCCAACTATATTACACAAATTTTACCTTATTTCCCAGCTATATTACACAAATCTTTAATAAAATAACATTGAAAACAACACTATCTACCTTTCCCAGCTATATTACACAAATTTTTGAAATGAAAAAACATTGGAAACACGAGTATGAGTGTCCAAGATTCCCTACATTTACACGAAGCAGCAAGTTGATATCTATATATATATATATAACCTTTTAGATGAGTTCAACACTTAAACTATAAATGATACTCGTTACCTTCTTAATCTCTTGCAATACTGCTTTATCGCTCTATAAAATTTTAAGTGCATACATGAAAAAGAATTTCATCATTGAATAAATCTTTCACATATAAATCTCTTACCGCACATTTATAGGAACCCTAGTAAGTTAGGATGGTTAAACCAACCACCTAAACTTAAAATTTGCATTTTATATATAAAAGTGAGGATGGTTAAACAACAGCCAATCTTCACAAAATGCCCTTTATATTTTGAATTTGGTCACATGTCATCATTTGAAATAAAACATTAAACACACATCTGGGTGTTTATATTATTCCAATATTTCAATTAACAATTTAAAGACTGAGAAGGGGGACATGTAGAGACAGGTACACATGTCTGGGTTTTTGTCAAAATTCAAGTTTACATCAAAATGAAACTGGAAAGTTTGGTCCAGTGAACAGCACTCTGTTTTTCATTCTACGATGATTATAGCTCTGTCAATATGGGGTGCACTTGCAAATATGGCATGTACTTGCAAAGAGAACTGCTGGCCAAGATAATATAGAATGATTATTCAGACAACTTAACATTTACTTTGCATAATGACAAATAAAAATAAACAAACACAGTAACAAAGACTAAACACAGCCTAAACTAAGTAAGTAAAATTATATGTTTGCACCACTAGTTTTTATGCTGAAACCAAAGCATTATGAATGATATGCATATTGCAAATCTCACCATATTCTATTGTCTGATTTCTGATATTTCCTTTGGTACACCCTGTAAAGGAAAATACATATGCATGAAAAGTGGATCAATGGCTCCTGATGTATCATCCACCAGCAGCAGACTATTAGAGTTGCAGAGACAATAACTTTAACCCCCAAACCTCTGCAACCCCGGGAAATAACATACAGTGAGGTTATGTCCAATTTTTACCAGACATCCATTGTGTTTGCCATTAATGTAAACCTATATAATGTGAGTAAACCATACCATTAATGTTAACAGATACCTAGTAGATATACTAGCACGTTGGAGATCCCTGACAAGGAGGGAGCCTGTGCAAGCTCCCGGTTCTGGAAACTCGTCCCCCAGCTCCCGCGCTCCCTTGAACACTGGAACGCCTGGAACAAGTTTCCTAGAGGCCGGGAGCGGCACCCATGCAACCAGGTTTCGCAGTCTTTAAATCAAATTCAGAACCCCGATAATTTTGCAGACCAGGAATTTGCAAATTCTAAACAAACAAGGTCTAACGCAGCAAACACTTTATTTGTAATGTACCACGCCTTTTAATTACTCTTCATGATGGACAAAGTTGATAATATGGCAATTACTCTTTTGCCAATTCGTTTCTGAGATTATGCCATGGCATTTCCAAAGTTCTGTATTCATCTAGAAGTAAAGGGCAAGGATAGACAGCAAGTTGCAATGTGTACCCATCTATATATAAATATGATAATAGATGCCTAACAACAATCATACCTTCAAATGCATGAATCAATACCATATACACCCTTGAAAATCTACATATTACTTTGTGGTACACTTGTGTACTCTTTCTTTAATTATTTGGTCGCCTTGAGAATCGCCCGCAAATTAACTTCGACCATGGCAAGAAAGTAAAAAGTTCAACCTATAACAACATCCAAGCACTTGCCCTTTTCTCATGAGACAATTTTCTTGAGTAAAATAGAAAAAGGGCTACAAAGCAATAAGTTCCAGAAGGGCACACAAAAGTTTAGCAGGCAGCAAAACTTAAAACAATGAAGATGACATGATTAAGCCACGAAATTATGAAACTGCAAGTTGAACAAAACAGATAGCCAGCTATAATGGATGTTGTGGGTAGTGTTGATGAATGGCACATACTTCACTAAAAGTGCATAGACTAAATATCCTATGTCTAAATTCCTCTTATTTTGGAAATGGGCTATTTGGTAACAAATTCCTTTAGTTCAATTGAATATGCAACCAATGCCCTAGGGTATAACCAGTTCATGTCATCAGCGCACTCAATTGTCTACATAGAAACAGGAGAATCATCAGTTTCAAGTAGACATGATAGCACAATTGAAGACAAACGAACCACTTGAACCTCCTACTTTTGTGGCAAAGTGCCAATCAACTTCTTGCCCATTTGGATCTGGGTGTGATGTATAAATACTCTGATAGGAATCCATACCACGTCCTATCACAAGCAGCTTATCACCCAAGGACTTGAAAGCCACCCCCCATCCACTGTTGCAGTCAGCTCTAACAGGGACTTCTCCTAGTACTCTCCATTTATTACTTTCCTTTAAGTAAACTTTTAACTGGTTTGTCGATGCCTCTAAAGCATAAAGCTCGTCTTTAACAACTGCAACAAGAGGTGGTGCCTGAGTAATACTCCGGGGGATCATGTCTGGAATCAACTCCCATGTTTTTCTCTCCAAATCATAGTACTCACCACAGGTGAGATCTCCAGCTTCTTCAGTTCCACCAATGACATAAAATCTGTTATCCGCAAAGCATCCAGAGCAGAGCTTTCTACGCCTGTGCATGTCAGGCAGGGGATCCCATTTCTTCTTAACTGGATCGTACTTTTCTGCACATTTCAAAATTTCACGGTTCGAACTGATTCCTCCAGCAACAAATGCGAAATCCGCACAACTGGCAGATGCGAAGAGACATCTTGGAGTGATCATAGAAGGACCCCTGTACCATTTATTGGTCACAAGATCATACCTCCAAATAACAAGCCCTGCAATTTCCCGTCCCAACACAAGGAAATCAGTGCCAGCACAAAGAGACTCTTTGTCACTGGCAGAGAAGCAAGAGTCTGAAGGCAGTGTTGGCAGCCTTCTCCAACGCCCCAACTTAGGATCAAAGGAGCGCCACTTAAATTGATCACTTGTAAGCATGTAAACCCACTGTTCATAAATCCTATTTTCTCTTCTAATCCTGTAAAGTTCTCCACTCTGAGACAAAGTTAAGTACCTTTTATTAATTGAGAACAATTTGTCATACTCTGCTCTGGATGTCCATGCTAGGCAAAGCAGAGCAAGTTCATCATTCAAACCGGGAATGAAATAATAATCTGCATCCTGAGGTTCACAACAACGAGTCTCGCTTCCTTCTTCCTCAATACCATTTTTCTCTTCTACAGCATCAGAGGAATCCTGCCGATCAAACCAATTGCCACGAGTGCCACGGTTACCATTCTGGTGCAAACCATTTAGACAATTCTGAGTCTTATTTTTCTTTACAGACACTATAGCAGTGGGCTGTGAGGCAATGCTTGTGATTGGGGACTGGCTGCATTGACCACTGGGTTCCTTTATAATCAAGGATTTTTTTTGTTGGCTCAAGTTACAGACCCTCCGTGCAGGAGCTTTGTTACGTGCCATTGCTCCAAATCCAAGATAGAAATATAAAATCCAAACGCACTGGTATCAAGAGCAGGAAACACGGCAGAAAATATAATATTATTCAGACTCCGAGATGCCCAACTCAAACCAACAAAGCCAGAAAAAAACAGAAGAAAATATCAAATTCTTCAGACGAAGAGTTACCCCAAACCCACAAGTATCAAAAGCAGAAATCTCAGAAGAAAATTTTCAGCACTTGGAGATTAATAGATCCGTAAACCGAACCCACAAGTAACAAGAGCACAGAATCTCAAATGCTTCAGATTGAGAGATGCCCAACTCAAACTAGCAAGTATCAGGAGCAAAAGATCTTCAACTTTCAGATTGAGATGCCCAAACTCAAACCCACAAATATCAAGAGCAGCAAACTGAGAAGAAAACCTTCAATTGTTCAGACGTAGAGATACCCAACTCAGACCCACAAATATCAATGGCAGAGAACTTAGTAGATACCCAATTGAAACCCACGCAGAAAACTTAGCAGATACCCAATTGAAACCCACGAGTATCCAGGGAAGAAAACCTTGAATTCTTTAAACTGACAGATTTGCAACTCAAACCCACAAATATCCGAGGCGAGTAACTCAAGAGAAGACCTTAAATTCTTCAGCTTGACAGATGCCCCAACTCAAACGTACAACTATGAAGAACACAAACCCACAACTATGAAGAACATAAAATCTTCAAACCTTTGACAGAAGCCTAACTTAAACCCACAGGTATGAAGAGAAGAAAACTCAAAATAAAATCCCAGATTCTTCAGATTACGAGATACCCAACTCAATACAACAAAATTTACAGTTTTCAAAAGCCGAAAACATTAAATTTTTTAGATCGAGAGATGCCCAACTCAACCCACAAGTATCATTAGCAGAAAACTCATTTACCAACAAAATAAATCTTCATATTCATCACATGAAACAGAAAACCACCAGAAAGCACATAGTGAACAGCGCTAACAGAATATGAAGAGAACGCCAATCCCAAAACCCACAATGCGGATCGATTGCCAACAGAAAGAGAGGAGGAGGGTGGCTAGCATTTAACAAAATTGGCATCCAGATTGGCCCACAACAATTGTTTAACAGACGCCTTTACCTTATTGGCTAGGCGAGGCGAACTGTTTGAGAAAAGGGCTTCTGGGTGAATATTTGACAGACAAAAGGCATGACAGGGTTGGTCAATGCGATTAAAAGGACGGAGAATTTGCAGCTGTAATGCTCACCCAATGTTTTATAATATGAAGAATCAGAATCCCCAAAGTGACAAAAGTAATCCAACCCTGCCAGGCGTCTACTGGTGCTGCTTATTACCTTACAATTGCAATGCAATCTGGTGATGACCGCCGTCTTCTTCTCAACCCGCCGGCGGCCATTCCGCGTACGGTCACCTATGCAAACTGTGAATGATGGCACCTAGTTTAAACTTTAAAGCTCATCAATGATTTGCATGGCCGTTTTTCTGGTATCCATAACAATAAATACATCAATAATGCCAACTTCCTTTTCCACTTTCAACGATCGAGCTTACACTAACATCATCCATGACCTCTGTAAATTTGTTCTCATTTGTTCAGACAGATTTCATGTTCATCCATGACCTCTGTAAAATTGTTCTCATTTGTTCAAACAGATTTCATCTATACCTTGACGTTGTAGAGTTGGTTGATGCAGTTTTAAAGTCACACCAACATGATTTATGATAATATAATAATAAAATTGATCTTAAAGTATTTTATAAAAAATTGAATAGTGCAGTGATTTAAGGGTTAAATTTGAGAAAGTACATATATTTTATTTTTTAAAGTTTAATATGAGAAAATACAGGTTTTTAATTACTAAGTTTATGTAAGTTATTAATAAAAATTTGAGTGTTAGTTATTTCTCTTAACTAGTATAGATTCATTTTAACTCTAAACATATATTATAATTAGACATATATATAAAACAAAAAGAGATCTATTTTAATTCTGAATTTATTAAACGTATGCCAAAGTGCAAAATTTCTCAAGTTTAAATTTCCACCTTTTATATATATATATATATATATATATATATATATATATATATATTTCATTTTGTTTTATGTTTACATTACATAAAACAAAATAAAAGGTTGGAGAGTGATTTTCAGTGTAATTAGAATTGTCTATGAGACTAGCCTAGATCCATCTTAACTCGGGATCTACCAAGCAACCTAGATCCATCTTAACTTTGGATCTACCAAGCCCCTAGATGGATCAAATTTCTTGAGGTGCAAACCTCTTTTAGAGTGAAAAGAGATTTGATCCCTCTTGACACTTGGTAGGGAGTTAAGATGGATCTAGGTTTGTTTCCCCCTTTAAATAGAATATATTCCACATGAATACCATAGGTGAATACTATGGGTCAATATATTATTTTTATTTCAACCTATGATTATTTTTATTTTTATTATTTTATTATTTTTGGTTACATAACATATTAGGACAAGATAGGACTGGATAAAACATTGCAACATCTATTCCATGTCTTAGTGCAATAAAATTCAAATTCTATATATTTTTTAAGATTTTTAAATTTAATGATATATATATATTGAATTCACAATATCTTTTTTCAATTATATATCTTTGAGTGAGTATTATTAACTCAAGCTCCAAATAAGTTTGTATTCATATTAGTATTTAATATTTTGAATAAATTGTTTCATTTATAAGCAATAGTGATGTAAATAATCTTTAATGATACATATTATATAGCCATAGTTGTCTGTGTTATCTTGGTTGCATCACTTTCATCCATCCATGTGATAGCACCTTCAACAATATGTAACATTACAAAAGTTGCATGTTTTCCCTTTGCCTTATCACATTATTATTTGTCACACTCATGAAAATCCCGATAAAAGGAGGTTACACCTTCACGACCAACACATAATTAGACATCATGAGAGGCATAAAGGAGACTCTAACATATGTTGTGGTGGACTTCAAATAGGAGGAGGAAATTTCTAGAACTTCAACTTCCATGGAGAATACTTATGAGCTCTTTAATATGCAATAAATCATCATTTATCTGAAGCAATTTTAATGCACAATGGTTTTATTCCAACCCCGTCTCCTTGAAATTGAGGTGCTTAAATATTCATGATGCTACTTATGCTTTATCATGAAGTTCGATGTGGATATCAAGAAGAATTTCTATGCAAGTTCATGCTTAGTTAGGGATCCCCCATGTGATGTGACATATGAACCACTTTGGATTTCTCAATGGTCTTCTCACCAAAGCACATTTATAACTATAGCGACTACAATGAGCCTATGCTTGACCGTGATACTCTTTTTAATTTTCGATGCTTTTACTAAAATAAAAACACACCGTTCAAATTCCTTATGTTGGATTAGGTTGTCGTTGATGTCAATCCATATCATTGTTGAAGTGAGCCCTAGTTGAAGTAATTCCTAATATGCTCTATATGAAGAAGTATATGCTAATAGTGATGAAACCCTATGTGCATGGGAAAATCCCTAACCATGAAGCCCTAGAAATTAGTGGCATGATCATAATAGGAATGGAAAAGGGTATGCAAGGAGCCATTGTGTTGACCATTCACATGAAATTGAGGAGCTCAACTTGGTCTCCTATTGGTCAATGACAATGGAAATATGTTTATGTTTTATGCATATCTGCTTTGTGATTGGAATCAATGTATTATATATGAGAAGAAGACATCATTGACGAAAGAACAAGCAATGAACAATAAGACATCATTAATAAAAGGACAAAAAAAACTCTATCAAGGAATCCCATGAATCTTTCAACCCATGAACCATTCATTCCTCTTAAGGTAATTCTTGGATTAATTAATTAAAATAATCTTTTAAATAATTAAATTCAAGAGAAAACATATCATGTTTACCCTCCTATATTAATTATGGATTCAAGGGATTACAAGGTATTATAAGTTGGTTCAAGCAACAACAAATTTTTAAGAGAAAATGTATTTTTTATACCCTAACAACTCAGCCTTATCCAAACCAACAAATATGTTGGTTTAACATATTAAAAAAAGAATAAATACCGAGATAGGATCCTCATTGTAGCTATGTTGCTCGATCAAGAATACAATGAAGAATTTAGATCTGAGGTGAGAAGGTGTAAAGGAGGATGAAATATTGTGTTGGGTAAATCTTGTTTTTAATTTTTTGTGGTTGGGTTCTGGATTATATCTTTGGTTGTAAAAGACTACTCGAGCTTTCCTTGGGTCTTATTTCAGACCTATTTAAATCCACAAAACTTAGATTTATTTTCCCCTAAGCAGCTTGGACCTGTGGCAGCATCCTCATACCTATGACAGACCTGTACTCGAACCTATCAGCAGACCTGTACTCAAACCTGTGGCAGAACTGTGCTTGGACCTGTGAACAAAGACTCTCGAACCTGTGACATAAAACTTATATTGTAGCTTGGACTTGTGGGCAATAATTTTAGCAACTTTCACCTATAACAGAGGAGCACAAACTTGTGGCATAATTATTGAAAGTGATCTCAAGCTTGGCCTTATGCAGTTTTACTAGTATGAATCTTTGAAGCACTATTGAAGACACCTTTTTGAATAGATCTAGTGGAGCATTGTTGAAACTTGGAGGAGCCTTGTTAGAGAATCATTAAATGTGATCTTGAAGCAATCATAGAAATTATGGGATATCTTGTGAAACAAGAAGAGCAGTCTTGTTGAGGGATTGAACAAACCTTACTATACTTGTTATAATAGATTTTGGGTGCCATTTGAACAAGCATTAAAGAAAATCAAAAGAGTCTCTTGAAGAACCTTTTTGAAGGCATCTTTTGAAGTAGGCAATTTTGAAGTGCTTTTGAAGAACCTTGTGCAAATTTGTTGAAGGAAATCCTCTAGATCTGCTTTTGAAGTAATTTTGTAGAGAAACATTTTCAAAGCTCTCATGAAGTAACTTTGTAGAAGTTTATTTGTGATACATGAAGAGCCTCAGAGATACTTTCTATTGAACCATGAAGGTTTGCAGGAGCTAACCTGCATCTTTAGAGCACAGTTTGAGAAGATCCTTTGCAACAACTATTGAAGATTTGAAATCTTGTTGAAGCGATTCTTAAAGCATTATTGAAGCCTATTGGAGACATTTTTAAATATTTTGTGGGAGATGTCATTTAGGACTCATTGAAGAAGATATTGGAAGTCCTAAAGCAACATTAAAACCATTTTGAAGAATTGAAGCAGAGGGTTGGAGCCCTCACACAAGGTTGGATCCTTATGGAAAACCAGGTCGAAGCATGAATTGTTGAGAGGATTTGAGTTCTCAAGTAGACGAAGTTGGAGCTTGGTATTGTAGTATAGATTGGAGCCTGGTTTGAAATTGAAGATTGGACTCTTCATCTAGGGTTGGAGCCCTGAAGTGTTATTGTACTTGAATTGTTGTAAAAGAGGATTAGATTCCTATTCATTCTTATTAATAAAATTATTCTTTTGATATACATTTTTTGTTCTAACTTTACTAAGTGATATTAACTAGTATAAAATAAAAATGGTAAAAAAAATATTGATTCACCCCCATTCTCAGTATTTCCAACAATTCGTAATGGAGGCAGTACTTTCAAGCACAACCTAATAGCTGGAAGGTACATCCTAAGAACACAAATGACAAATTCAAGGGAGAAAGCCTCCAAAGCTTTTGAAGATGTAAATCAGGTTATAAAATCCCCCTCGTTCGATGGGACAAATTATGTACTATGGAGTAAAAGAATGGAGTTATTTTTTATTAACCTTGGCAGTGAAGTATGGGAATCCGTGACTACAGGAAACTCAGAAGAATCAAATGAATTTGTTACAAAAGATATGAAGGAAATAATGAGTTGTCTATAAAATAAAG
Source organism: Pinus albicaulis (assembly GCA_034641835.2). Classification (NCBI taxonomy): domain Eukaryota; kingdom Viridiplantae; phylum Streptophyta; class Pinopsida; order Pinales; family Pinaceae; genus Pinus; species Pinus albicaulis. The sequence goes on along the minus strand of JAXQQM020085426.1, from coordinate 8,608 downwards.
TAAAAGACAATATAGGTCAATTCTACTTAGACAAGATTCTTTGGAAAAAGATACAAAAGCTCTATACAGAAGAATTTGTTTTGCATCAATTGTACCAGATCCAAAGCACAAAGATAATCAAGAGTCAAATTAAGTAGATGAAGGCACAAATTGCATAAAAGAGGATGATGATGAAGACATTTTTGAAGTAGAAGGAGAAATAGACCTCAAGGAAAAACTTGTGGCTGCTCTATAAGAGCTAACTAGACTGAAAAGGGAAAATGAAGAACTGAAGAAGTCGGTACAAGATATTGATCACGACTGTGTCAAAACAAAGGGAGAAGTTGTCCTTTTAAGGAATCAAGTACAAGAAAGAGTTGAAAATATCAACAAGCTTATAATTCCATCAGAATGATAAGATACATAATGAAGAGGTTATCTCCATGAAAACTCAATTAGAAGAAGCGGAGAGAAGGCAAGGCCTTTTAACAAGTCATCTCAAACAAATATTTTGTAATATTATGAATAGACAGTAATATAAAGAAATATATACACATAATTACAAAAAATAGAGAGATATCATAAAAACACTGCAAATATGGAGAAACACTGAGCCATTTTATTATAATTTGAAAGATAACAATGGGTACAAAGGTGATCAGAATGATGGCACCTTGGCTTGCTCTAGGAAAGTTGGAAATACTCTAAGAATCCCTCAAAGAATGGTTTCTCTCTCAATGACTGTGTAACCCCTAATGATGTTGTTACTACTACTACCGGAACTGTTGTTGTTGTTGCAATGGAGCTGTTATTTGAGGTTGTTCCCCTATTAAGAAAAATATGAAACTCGGGATATAAGCTCTCCTACAATAACTTGGAAAATCCCAGGAAGGAATCCTAGAATGGCTGACCCCAGAATTTGACCTCCCAAGGAAAATCACGCACTCCAGGTGAGTACGTTGGCCCTGAACTGATAGAATGCAAATGGGGGCCTCCTCCTACTAAAAAATATGATTTGTGAAGGGTTTATCCCTTCACAACACTCCCGGGCTGAAACCCTTGGTATTCCTTCTCTCTCGGTGCTGCCTCCTCCCAAGACTGCGTAAACCCTAAAGGTGACTACGCTGCCTTAGTGACTGTGTGCTCCTGGCTGAAGGATGCTGTGAGCTCTACTCTGGAAAACAATGGTGGATCTCCTCACTTGAGCGGGCACTCGAATTCCCTCAAGGCTGAGGTTGGGATCTCTGCTCGGAGACACCCGCATGCTAAACAACACTTGTAGAATTCACCAAAAAGCGTTTGCGTGCTCAATGTTAGGATATGCATAATCGAATGTGAGAATGAGGAGCCTATTCCCCTTTTTATGCTTTGAAAGCCCTGCTCTCATCCGGGCCCCACCAAACTGCGTTGTCCCTCTTGGCCCATGTTGTCCCTCTCTCAATGGGTTGTCATGGGCCCATGCTGCCTCTTCCTTCATGCTGCCACTTCACCCTCTTGGGCCCCACGTTGTCCAGTAAATATGTGCTCAAGTGACTTTAGGGAATGTTTATCTCCAAAAAGTAAACTGTCCAAAAATTAATATTCCAATTAGTTGCATGCTAATTTTGGAATATTACAATCCTTCCCTTCCAAATGTTGCTTGACCTCAAGCAACTGCAAGGACAAAACTGAAGAGCCTCCTCTCTTCCTCCTTTTTCATCCTCATATGATAAGTTTCTCCAATGAACAAGATGCTTTCTCATCAATATGTCTCCAAGTTGCTCCTCCCAAGTGTATAAGCTAGCCTTTTCTGACAAATCCAAATGGCTCTCATCATGAAGCAGTGGGATATCCATGGAGGCAACTATATGTTGTCTAGAGCCCTTCTTGAGGAATGGAATCTGAAATATATTGGGAACCATCATTCCCATGTGAAGCTCCCATTCCCAAGCTATCATCCACACAAAATGAGTCACCCTCCAAAATGGTAACTCATGGAAAAATTCCTCCACCTTTGGCTCCTGCAATGTAGGTGGGCTACAAAGCTGAACTTGATAGAAAAAATTGTCTATCCCACGTTGTCTCTCTCTCCACTTATGATAAGTGTAGAGTGGCTGCTGATTTTGGGCTGCAATAATGTTGCCTTCAAGAGGTAAGAATAAAATTGGATCCTCAAAGATCCTCTCTCTAGTGTCCTGAATCATGCTTGCCCAAACCATCCCATATACAATGAATAGGACATCATCACAATATGGCATCCAAATGAGAAAGATACTGAAGTTTTTATGTAGTGTTGGAAGGTGCCAACAGTTTCCCAAGTGGTTACAATGCAATTTTGCTAACTTTTGTTTCAGAACATCATGTGGCAATTCGTCTCCCAGCAATCTAGCTTTGCATGTTATCTCATCTACTAGAAAATAGTAAATGACATTATGTGTCAACTGAGCACACAAATAATAGCACAACACTTGCCCAAAGACATACAAGAGATAGCCATCTCCATCACTAATGTTGGTCTTGGAAAGACCATGAAGCCCAAATATAAACTTTCCCTCTTGTGGTGCAATGCACTATATATAGATGGCAAGAGAATGAAAATACTTTGTTAGATGATAAATAAGTGCAAAAACACAACTCTTACCATCTACTGAGAGTAAGCTGATAATGATGTCCATGTATCATCTCTCCATAGTGGTATGATATATCTCCATGAAGCCTTGGTGAATGGAAAGGAATGAACCAAGTGTTGCATGTAAGGCCTTCTTCTTATGCTTGGAGACCCAAGTCAAGAAGATCATATCATGGTAATAGATGTCTCCATCCACTACTTCATAACTATCATCTCCTACTTTCCCATCAAGCGCATCATATGTGAAGTGATCTTGGGAACATTCCATCAACAAATCCTAGCTCCCAAGTGACATCGTCGTTGGCCTTTGTGATAAGGCTCATGGCATCTCATAACTCCTCTCTTTGACATGCCCCATGCCAAAGTCACATATCATAAAGCTGCTACATATGGGAGACACCTTCCTATGTGGAAGTACCTCCTAATCCTCCAAATATGAAGAGTAGCCCCTTTGCACCATGATTGTGCCATCCTCTACTCCTGAAATATCATGCAAAGAATGGGAGAAAATCATCCCATACTCTCCTAAGAGTAACCAAAGCAACAATAGCCTTTGTTGCCTCCTCATCTCATCTTCATACAAGTCATGAAGTAACATCATGATGATTGACTTGTAGAATTCCCCATACAACCAAATCTTCTGCTGCCATATCATATGGGTGCCATGCAATGCCTCAAACCATAACATACCTTTTGACATAGGATATGTCACATGATGGCCAAACTCTTTCAAGAGTAGCCAGCGCAACCATGCCTCCTGCTGCCATGTGTCATAGATCTGCAATTGGCTCACCAATTCCTTGCTCACCATCCACACCCATCCATCCAACTGTGGATGTCTTCCATCATGCCCCAAATTGGTATCCACCTCATGGAGAATACCATCCTCCCAAATCAGATCACTATCTTTGCATTTCATGGGATGTTGAAATGAAACCTCTTGGAGATCTCCACATGAAGACCACTCATCAATGACCAAGTTGAACCCATAAGGATCCAAATATGTTGTAGGCAAACACTTCTCATTGAGCTGTGAAATTCTCATCAAGAAGGATACATCATAATAATGGGAGATGTTATCCATCATAAGAGGTCTTCCATTAACCTTCTGCCTATCCTCTGCTACACAAGTGTATTGGTCATCAGAATGTCACAATAATAGTTGGGCCCCAAAGTCATCACTATTTCTCAATGGCAACACTGCTGATCTCCATGATGGTGCATCTGTTGTCTCATGATCATACACAATGCTGAACATACAGTTCTACATTGGATTGATTAGGATTATGCTCATCTTATCCTCCAAAAACTTACACTCCAACCCAAAGTGTTGAGTGCAACTCAACAATGATAAACCAGGATGAATATATATCTCCTCCTTGAACAAGTCAAGGGTCCTCTGTGAAGTGATAGTCTGCTTCTCCAAATCAACAGTGTGCTTCGACCCTAGGTCTTGAAATTGCCTTGATGGCATGTCCCCAAAACTCTCCATATGATGTGCTGAAATAATAGGAAGTGGAAATGTTTGCAAACCTTGGATCAACTGAAACTTGGGAACATCTTGTAAAGCTACAAGAGTTCCTCCAACCGGTGCAATGGCTTCTCCAATTGTTGGGGATGGTGATGGCTTCTCTTCTTTTAACTGCACCAACGCTGGTATCTGCCTCCTCTTCCTCATGCATCTCCTGAATAATGCATGGAACTCTCAATGTCAAGTGCTCAAGACCATCTTGCAAAGATGAAAGTTATCCTTCACCTAATGCAAGTAATTCTGCAGATGATGGTGGAGGTAGGGGTTCCTTGTTGGAGATCATGCACAGCAAAACAATTAAATACGCAGCAAATAAATCATGCACAAGAAGACACAGTGATTTTACCGTGGTTCACCCAAACCTCCTGGGCTACGTCCACACAACAGGGCATTGGCAATCTTATTAATTCAAACAGGAGATTACATAATTCACACACCCACACACACACTCCAAAACAAACGTATGGAGACCTGTTATATAGCAGAAGAATCTAACAGCCTCATAAATCCTCTCAACTCAAATTTAGGATGCATTAACTCCCTCCCAACAAACTGGAGCTAATCTAGGAACTAATTCCTAATTTTTGTCACCTAATGAGATTTTTGACTATTTTATTAAAACAGAAAATCTCAACAATCTCCACCTTGACAACAATTAGCCTGATGCCCTGTTGTGTGGACGTAGCCCAGGAGGTTTGGGTGAACCACGGTAAAATCACTGTGTCTTCTTGTGCATGATTTATTTGCTGCGTATTTAATTGTCTTGCTGTGCATGATCTCCAACAATTGGTATCGGAGCAAGTTGGAAGCGTGGTGCAGCTGGAGCGCGTGCTGGAGGTGGAGCGCAAAGGCGTGGTGGATCTGCGTGCTGTGTAAACCTGCGTGTAGGTGCGTTGAAAGGGCATTGCTGTAAGTATTACAGCGTGGATCCTTCTTCAGATGAAAGCTGCCTTGCTTTGTGTATAAGTTCTGTCAGCGCTGTGATGCATGAGTGAACGGAGTTCTTGGAGAGTAGAGCAGAATTGCTCATTCTTATTTGTGGAGCGGCGCGGACATGAATAATTGGTGTCGGACGAATAAATTAGTTCCGCTCACCAATAGCCATATTTCATTCTAACGGAGAGCTGACCGAAGGAGATAGCTCGTATGGCAAACAGAGAACTATACAGAATAATTTTGTGCAAAGCCAGCTCCAGGAGAATTAGAATAGATCCAGCATATTCACTATCCGGAGAACACTCAGCCTCGGCAGAGCCTCCAACCGCTTCTTGAACACCGCGTTCCCAACCCTGGGTCATCGAATAACGATGGAAGTCATGGCAGTCACCTGAATGTTGGGTTTTGCGGAAACAGAGCTGAATCCACTCTGCACAATATCGAAGCCATTCCTTAAATCTGTGCACGGGGATATTTTCATGGCAACTTACGCAGAGCCATTGACAAATGTGACAGACCTCACCAGCTCGCAGGTCAATCGATCCGGCTTCTCGGTGTTTTTTTTTTTTTAAGGAATAAATTCGATTGTTTTGGAAGAGGTGGTTTTAAAATCAATTTGAAGGTTTATTTAAATTGTGATGCCATTTGCATATGAAGAACTTCATTTTTTTTTTTAAGAGATTTATATGAACTGCCATATAAATCGATATGCATAATCGATGGGGGCAGGTTTGGTATTTTGAAGTGGTGTTTTTTTTTTAAAAGGATGTAAATCGATTTGAGGGGGCTTTGTATGAAGTGAAAGACATTTTTTAAAGGCAAAGGTCAAGGATAATTTTTTTTTTTAAAGGCAGTAAAAGGCACTTAAAAGGAAGGCAAGGGCAATTTTTTTTTAAAAGGCATTTTTTAATTAAAAGGGCATTCTTTATTTGAAAATTGGTTCTGGAGATTACTGTGTTTTTTTGCTGAAACAAGATGGCGAAAACTCAAAATGCCTGGTTTGAAATTGAGAAGTTCAATGGCAAAAACAACTTCGAGATCTGGAAGGTAAAAATGCATGATCTCCTGGTACAACAAGGCGTGGCGAAAGCGCTGTTGGGGAGGAGCAAAAGGCCTTCTTCCATGACGGAGGATGAATGGGATGAGTTGGATAACAGAGCTCTGAGCGCAATTCGGTTATGTCTGGCAGATGATGTTCTGTTCAACATTGTGTCAGAGAAGACCGCTGCAGGCTTGTGGATCAAGCTTGAGAAGCTCTACATGACGAAATCCTTGACAAATCGGATTCTCCTGAAGCGGAAGCTTTATGGTTTGCGGATGAAGGAAGGTACCTCGATTACTGACCATCTGAATGTTTTCAATACTCTATTGGTACAATTACAAAGTCTAGATGTAAAATTTGATTCAGAGGATAAGGCAATAACTCTATTGTGTTCATTGCCCGAATCGTGGGATCACTTTGTTACTCCCATAAGCTTTAGTACTGCAGACATCCTTGAGTTTGACGATGTGGTTGGAGCCATGATGTACGAGAACGAGGAAGAAGTCGGAATGCGGCACCATCGGGGAAGGCAATATTTTCAGTGTACTTGCTAATTGGAATATTTCATTTTAGCTTTATTTTGCCGCTTTAGCTAGAAATAATAAATAAAGTGAGAAATAAGAGGGGTCACCTCACTTTAGTCACCTCACTTTATAAAATGAAGTGTTTTCCTAGTTGATTAACGTTATAACTTAAAGAGGGGGCCTTGGGGGTCCACACGTATATGATGGGAGGCCTCACGCTGACCCAAGGGTAACTGCAAGGTGAAGGACGCAGTTAAGGTTTTGGAGGGAGTTTAGCATTATAAAAGGAGGGGTTTCCACTTCATTTGGCATGCATTATTCTATATTGATATTGAGAGCTAGACTTCTGTCTGCTTAGCACGCCGGTTGTTTAGTCGGTCTGCAGCACTGTTTAGTGCAACCGAGTGTCTCCCGTCGGAGATCTCACCCTTAGCCTCGGGGGACTTCGAGTGCCTGCCCTGGTAAGGTTATTTCTGGTTTCACCCTTAGCTTCGGGGGACTTCGAGTGCCCTAGTAAGGTTAATTTCTGAGTTCTATCTTTCAGTTTCAGTAGCAGTTTCAGGTGGAGAGTCGGAGAGGAAGAAGCCCTCTAGTGGCTGCGCAGATCTAGCAGGAAAAACGCAGTTTCAGCAACAGGAAGGACGCAGATCAGTTTGGAGTGAGGACGCTGTTCCAGTAGGAAGAGGAAGGACGCAGATCTGAAGGCACGGTGATAGATCCAGCCTTGGAGATTGTAGATCTGAGCAGATATTTGCAGATCTGGTTCTGTAGGTTGCAGATCTGGAGGGGTAGCACTAGATCCAGCTTGGGAGATTGCAGATCTGAGGAGATATTGGCAGATCCAGCCTAGATCTGAAGTGATAACATCAGATCCAGCCTTTGAGGTTGCAGATCTGAGGAGATATTGGCAGATCTAGCATAGATCTGAAGAGCTAGCAGCAGATCTAGCCTTGTGGGACGAAGATCTGGAGAGATAGTAGCAGATCCAGCCTTGTATGACTCAGATCCAGCAGATCTGGGCAGAGAGGACGCAGATCCAGTCAGGGAGGACGCAGATCTGATGAGTAGTGTCTTTATGTGGGGTTCTGGCAGCATTTTTCAGTGTTTTCAGCCTTGAGGAGTTGGTCATCTCATCTGGAGGATTTGTGGGTAGATCCAGCCCTTTTGCCAGCATATTTCTTGAGCTTCTGAGCTGTTCCTGAAGGCACAACGTTTTTGTAGGAGGAGCGTTTCTGGGGGCGATTTTCGGAGGTGGTCCATTTGCTTCACGGTTTCTGGGTTTTGTCCGGAGCAGCGAGTATAGGGGATCTGTAGATTTTTAGCTCATTCCGGCAAGGGGATCAGCCCCTAGCTTCAGTTCACTCCAGCAGCAGCAGTTTACGGCAGTTTCTTCCCGGTAGGATACGATTTCTCCCAGCGACCATTTCTTATTTTTGAGGTCTCCACTTGCCTAGGGCAAGGATAGGTGCACTCATTCTGGTTATCTTGTACTCCTCTCTATGTACTTTCAGATTAATAAAATGGCTCAATTTTCTGGCATTCTATGTGTAATTGTTCCATGATCTGGTTCAACATTGTATTTTCTATATCTGTCTGGCATATTTCTGTTTATTACTGGTTATTTCCCTTTGGGGATATTACAGTGGTATCAGAGCATAATTCTGGCTCAGCCTGTGGTCTATGACATCAGAAAATAGATCATACGGAGCAATAGCAGTTGCAATATCAGAAACGCAGTTGGAAAAAGGGCCAAAATAGAAAGGGTCAAATTTTGAAGTTTGGAATTGGAAAAAACGTTTTGCGGGTTTTTTGCAGGTTTAGTTTTGGATAAAGGTCACTTATGCCAATTCTGGGGTACACGAGATAGTTTTCATTGGGTAAATCGGAGGTCGAAGTTAAGCAGCAGTATGGTTTTGCAGCAGCCGTGCAGTTACTGAGGAGCCTGTAGACACATAGCAGAAAGAGCTGATGGCAGGTGATGTGGATAA
>JAXQQM020066956.1:0-65226 GCA_034641835.2 Pinus albicaulis | reverse complement strand
CAAAAAAAGAAGAAAAGAGATATCAACGCCTTAGAAATGAGCCACTTCGAGGGGGCAACCTCCAATACATTACATAAATGAACAATTCTTGGATGATACAATTCACAAAACCTCCTTTCTATATATAGGAGTCCATGGGTCCATAATGTAATCCTAGTGGGCCACAATGTAATCCTAGCCGACCTAACAATAATAATTTAAGGGCACAATAATAACAAAATGGGGGTTACAAGGGTACAATAATAACAATAAAAGGGTTACACTAACAACAATAAGGTACTATACTAGTAATATAGGGACCTAACATGCCCCTCTCCTTCAAAAAAGTGTTGTCCTCAACGCTTGAGTAGCTCTGGGTGCTTCTGTATAAAATTCTCATCCTCCCATGTAGAATCTTCGGTGGGTAAGTTCTTCCACTTGATGAGATACTCTGAAATTGATCGATTCCGTAGTTGTCGAGTTCTTTTTTCCATGACTGCTTCAGGTTCCAATATGATTTTCCCTTCCCCATCAAGTTCTGGCAATACTGTTTGAACTGGAAGATTTTCAACTATAACCTTCTTTAAGCATGAAACATGGAAAACTGGATGTACTCGCGAAGAAGCAGGAAGCTCCAATTTGTATGCCATAGTACCAATCTTTTGCAACACCTTGTAAGGACCATGGTACTTTGGCGATAATTTATTATCCTTCTTTGCTTGCTTGAGGGACATTTGTTTGTATGGTTGTAGCCGTAAAAATACCCAATCTCCTACATCAAAACTTCTCTCGCTACGATGTTGATCTGCCTGTTGTTTCATTAGATTTTGTGCCAAATTCAGGTTATCCTTTAAGAGTTGGAGAACTTCTTGCTGATGCTCGATGTGATCTTCCACTGCTTGAACCTTCGATTTTTCTCTTAAAGATGATGTGATGGATGGTGGATGATATCCATAAAGTGCCATAAATGGGGTCATTTTTGCTACAGTATGGAAGGAAGTGTTATACCACCATTCGGCAAGAGGTAACCACTTGACCCATTGTGTTTGTTTATCAGATACAAAACAACGAAGATATCCTTCCAAACATTTATTTACGATCTCAGTTTGACCATCAGATTGAGGATGATAAGATGAGCTATGAGCTAATTGAGTACCCAAACAAGAAAATAACTCCATCAAAAAATTTCCAGTAAAAATGGGATCTCTGTCGCTCACAATAACCCTTGGGCTTCCATGTAGCTTTTGAATTCTGTCCATAAATGTAGTAGCAACTGTACTTGCTTTAAATGGATGAGATAATGCACAAAAGTGTGCATACTTGGTAAGTCTATCAACTACCACCATGATGACACTCTTTCCTTAGGACTTAGGTAAACTTGTGATAAAATCCATTGAAATCTCCTCCCAACGTTGACTTGGAATGGATAAAGGTTGTAGAAGTCTCGGGGTCTTAATTGTTTCCACTTTATTCTGCTGGCAAACCAAACATTCCGCCACAAACTTTTGAATATCAGATTTAAGGCCATCCCAAAAAAATTCTTTCTTTACCCTGTGGTAAGTTTTTAAAAATCCCGAGTGTCCTCCTAAAGGAGAAGTGTGCAATTCCAGAAGAATCTTTTGTTTTAGATGGGAATTCTTACAAAGATATAAGCGATCTTTGTACCATAAGGAATCATTTTTCCAACTAAATGTATCAGATGTACTATGATCTTGCTGCAACTTTTGAATGAGTGTCCATACATCTTTGTCCTTCTTCCATTCATCTCTTGCTTCGGTTATCCAATCTAGTTGGATAATAGAAATGGCACAAATAAATGCTTCCACCTCTTCATTATTTCTTGAGAGTGCATCTGCAACAACATTAAGCTTTCCTTTTTTGTAGATTATTTCAAAGTCATAACCCAACATCTTTGTGACCCATTTTTGCTGCTCTTCTAAAGATATTCTTTCTTCCAAAAAGTGTTTAAGACTATCATGATCAGTTTTTACCTTGAAGTGTCTTCCCATTAGGTAATTTCTCCATTTCTTTAGTGCATGCAGTATTGCTAACATTTCCTTCTCATAAATAGGTTTCTGTAAATACTTTCCTTTGATTGGACGACTTTCAAAAGCAATGGGTCTTCCTTCCTGCATTAAAACTGCACCAAATCCATTTCCTGAGGCATCACATTCCACAATAAAGGTTTTTGTGAAGTCTGGCGTAGCTAAGACTGGTGCTAGGCACATTGCCTCTTTAAGATGTTGAAAGGCCTTAGTTGCTTCAGGAGTCCATGAAAATGCATCTTTCTTCAATAATGTTGTTAGAGGTGCTACTATTCTCCCATAATTCTTAACAAACTTGTGATAATACCCTGTTAACTTGAGAAATCCTCGCAACTGCTTTATGGTTGTGGGGACTTTCCATTCCTTAATGGCTTTAATTTTGTTAGGGTCTACCTTAACACCCTCGTGAGATACAATATGACCCAAATATTACACCTCTTGTACTCCAAAGAAACATTTGGATGTTTTTGCATATAATTGTTTCTCCTGCAATAGTTTGAGCACCCTGTCAACATGTTCAACATGATCCTTCCAAAACCTGCTATAGATTAGTATATCATCAAAAAATACTGGCACAAATTTTCCAAGGATGGGTTTGAAAATGGAATTCATAAACCCTTGAAATGTAGAAGGTGCATTGGTAAGGCCAAAAGGCATGACCAAAAATTCATAATGACCCTCATGAGTTTGAAATGTTGTTTTTGGAATATCTTCAGTCTTCATTCTAATTTGATGATACCCTGAATGAAGATCCAATTTGGTAAAATAAATTGCTCCATGTAATTCATCCAATAATTCATCAATCACAGGAATGGGAAATTTATCTTTAATGGTGAGCTTATTGAGCTCCCTATAATCTGGACACATTCGCCATGATCCATCCTTCTTGTGTACCAATACTACAGGAGCAGAGAAATAACTTTGAATAGGTTGAATTATACCCGCCTCTAACATTTCTGCAATCATACGTTCAATTTCGCTCTTTTGGAAGTAAGGATATCTATAAGGCCTGATGTTTGGAGGAACACTTCCTGGAATCAAATGAATAGCATGATCATTATCACAAATAGGTGGGAGTCCTTTGGGAGTTTCAAACACCTTGGAATGATTGTCCAAGACTTGTTGGAGATCTGCAGAAATAGATGATTTTGATGTCGGAACTTCTAGTGAGCATAATTGTGAAATTACGCCTCGTTGTTCTTTATTTAGAAGATTTTTCATGACATTAGAGCTTATTATCCTTCCTGGCTTCCCTTCAATACCCCGTAATTCGACTTCCTTTCCTTCTGAAAAAAATTTCAAGAAAAGTTCTTGAAAATTAAAAGCTACTGTCCCCAAAGATTGTAACCATTGTACTCCTAGTACAACATCATCACCTCCCATAGGAATGGAAAGCATTGGACTAGTCAATACATATTCCCCCATGGTTAGCTTAATATTATGGCATTTTCCAGAGAAATTTATAGTTCCTCCATTGCAACCATCACTTGAAATTCTGGTGCTGGGTATAGGAAACAATTTAATTCCTTGGCTACCTTACAATGAATAAAATTATGGGTGCTACCTGAATCAATCAACACTATTACCTTTTTCTTCTTGATATGTCCTTCTATATTGAGAGTTTTAGGAGTGGTAATTCCTGCCAGTGCATTACACGATATGGTCAGATTCATTTCTTCCTCTTCTAGGGCTGGTTCCTGGTGTATATCCTCTTCTTGTTCATTTTCTTCTTCCTCTTCACAATCTATGTAAAATAATTTCTTCTCAGCACACTTATGACCTTTAGTGTATTTTCTATCAAAATTATAGCAAAGCCCTTTTGCTCTTTTTTCTTCAATTGTTGTGGTGTCAACCTTGTAGGTTGTGGAAATCTAGGTGTAGAAACACTTCCTTCTTTATAGAAGTGAGTGGTAGGCTTCCTTGTCGCCATAATTTTACATTCAATTTTTCTTGCCAACCTGAATGCCTTCTCCAATGAATCAGGTTCCAAAACGCAAACTTCATGTTGGATGCTATCCTTTAAAGTGCCTATGAAGAGATCAATCCTGTGTTCCTCTGGAATATCAGTTACCCTTATATTCAATTTTTGGAAGTCCTAAATGTGCTCCCCCACTAAGCCCTTTTGTTTGAGATTTATCAATTGGCTAAAGAAGGTGTTGCTCTTTGTATCCTCATAATGTGCTATCATTTCCTCCGTAAAAATTGACCAAGTGAAAAATTTTTTACGGGAGCAAAGCCATCGATACCATACAAATGTATTTTGTTCTAAATGTAAAGTTGCAATGCGTACCTTTTGTGTGTTTTGCACGTTATGGAGATCAAGATATTGCTCCATCTGTAGTATCCATGTTACAGGATCCTTTCCATCAAACTTCCTCATATCCATCTTTGGAATATGGTGGTTCTTCCCGCCAACATTAGAGTTTATGAAATCACAATTAATATTTATTTTGTTCTCATCATGAGGTTCTTCTACTATCTTTTCACCATTAGGAAACCTTTCTTGTATCAACTTTGTCAAACCTTCCATGTCTGCTTTTAGAACATTCTTCATGTTTTCCATTTTCTCATCGATCTTAGCTTCCATGTCATACATCTTAGATTCCATGCTAGCCTCCATGCCATAAATCTTAGATTCCATGCCATTCTTCAAAACTTCCATGTCATTTTTTTTGTTGCTCTTTGGGAGAGTGAAATTTGTTGCACTTGCTCTTGTAATTTTGATATGTCATGTTGCCATTATTCATCTTCATGAGTCATAGTAGAGCTTTATAAAGGCTTAAAGGGTATTGAATTATTTTTAGGGGCTATTCTACAATATGCCCTTGGAATAAATTCAACTTGATTCTTCAAACAAGACTTATGCAATTCAGAAAACAAATAAACACCTTTTACTTGCTTTTGAGGAGCTCGATATTGAAATTGAATTATATCTATAATTGTGGATCCTAAATATTTGAAATTTAGCCTTGTAGTAGCCCTCTAAAGCTTCATTCAAATGCCACAGGTCTGATCTGATTCAGATTCTTCAAGACAAAGTTATGTCCAATATCCTACATTGACCTAATTTTGGACTGGTTTAGTAGAGCTAACTTGTATGACTTGCCACATGTCCCTGTTTCCTCCTTTGGATCTGAAATTGATAGATCAAAAAATACAGTCTGTCTACTTGCAGCCACTTTTTACAACACTCCAATCCTATTCTCAGAGAGAGAGCTATGAATATTTTCCCACAATCACCTCTTTGAGATGAAATTTAGAAGCCTCAAAAAGCCCTAACTTCCACAAATCATATCTGCGAAAATGAGCAAACCAATGTCTGAATTTTTTGACGATTTTCCACGAGTTGCGGCTTCACACTCTAAAAATTTAATCTTAAGACCCTTCGTATAAAAAAAATTATTAGAAATGCCATGATGACTGTTCGGGTTAAATTCGGGAACACATAAAATGACCTAACTTGCACAGATCATATCTCCGAAAATATTGCGAACCAAGATCTGAAATTTTGTGATGATGTTCCTCGGGATTTTGGCTTCGCACTCTAAAAATTTTAGATTTTGAACCTTCGTAGAAAAAACGTTATAGTGTAAATTCCACGATGACCTTTTTGGAGCAACGAAACCCTAGAATCTCAAAGCTCTAATACCGAATGTTGTGAAACCAGCTCAAAAAAGAGGAAAAAGAGATATAAACATGTTAGAAATAAGCCACGTAGAGGTAAACCTCAAATACATTACATGAATGAAACATTCTTGGATGATTCAAATTAAAAAACCTCCTTTCTATATATAAGAGTCCATGGGGCCACAATGTAATCCTAGCCGACCTAACAATAATAATTTAAGGGCACAATAATAACAATATGGGGGTTACAAGGGTACAATGATAACAATAAGGGGGTTACACTAACAACAATAAGGGACTATACTAGTAATATAGGGACCTAACAAAGTCCTTCGAGGATGAGTGTGGGATTCTCGCTCGAGAACACCATTTTACTAAATAGTACAACAAATCCTACTAAACAACAAAAGTATACATAGAAATGTCACCTGACAAATCTAGATCTAAGAAGATCAAAATCAATAATCATCTAACGTGCCTCTATGGCTGCCTTGCCCTTCCTTACATGTATTGTGAGCCTTCTCACCTTGGGTCCCACTCATTAAAGACACTACTCTCATGGAGACTATCTCCCATTAACTCTACGTTGTTTCACATTGATGAAGACTCTGCTTATACCAGCGCTATTGATTTGGTCAACATTGACCTTGTCCACATGATTTTTCCCCTGTTCACACATGGAGTTGCTTTATCTAGTTATCATGATGATCCCTTTTCACATTAAGAGGGATTTTATTCCTACTAAAGATATTTATGGGTCTCCCTACCCACTTACTCATCTATCTAAAAGACAAAAGCAAAAATGAATATTCCAATTAGCTGCATGCTAATTTAGTAATATTACAGTCCTCCTCTCCCAAATCTTGCTTGTCCTTAAGAAACTACAAGGATAGAACTGAAGAGCCTCCTCATCTCCTCTTGTAAAATCCTCATATGATAAGCTTCTCCAATGAACAAGATGCTTTCTCATCAATATATCTCCAAGTTTCTCCTCCCAAGTGTATGAGCTAGCCTTTGGTGACAAATCCAAATGGCTCTCATCATGAAGTAGTGGGATACCCATGCAAGCAACTATATTTTCTATAGAGACCTTATTGAGGCATGGAGTCTAAAAAATATTGGGAACCATCATTCCCATGTGAATCTCCCATCCCCAAGCTGTCATCCACACAAATGAATCACCCTCCCAAATGGTAACTCATGGATAAAACCCTCCACCTTTGGCTCCTGCAATGTATGTGGGCTGCGTAACTGAACTTGATAGACCCAATTATATATCCCGTGTTGTTTCTCTCTCCACTTATGGTAAGTGTAGAGTGGCTGTTGATTTTGCGCTGCAATAATTTTTCCCTTAAGAGGCAAGCAGAAAACTGGATCCTCAAAGATCATCTCTCTAGTGTCATGAATCATGCTTGCCCAACCCATCCCATATAAAATAAATAGGACATAATCACAATATGGAATCCAAATGAGAAATGTACTGAAGGTTTTGTATAATGCTGGATGGTACCAACAGTTTCCCAAGTGGTTACAACACAGTTTTGCTAGCTGTTGTTTCAGAACATAATATGGCAAGTTGTCTCCCAACAATTTTCTAGTTGTGCATGTCATCTTATCTACTAGTAAATAGTAAAATCCATTGTGTATCAAATGAGCATACAAGAAATAGTAAAACAATTTCCCAAAGCCATACAAGAGATGGCTATCCCCATCATTGATTTTGGTCCCAAAATGCCCATGAAGGCAAAAGAGAGGCTTACCCTCTTGTGGAGAAATGCACTGTATAAAAATGGCAAGAGAATGAAAATACTGTGTTAGATGATCAATAAGTGCAGAAACACAACTCTTACCATGTACTGAGAGTAAATGAGATCCATGTATTATCTCTCCATAGTGATATGATATGTCTCCATGAGACCTTGGTGAATGGAAAGGAATGAACCATGTGCTGCATGTAAAACCTTCTTCTTATGCTTGGAGATCTAGGTTAAGAAAATCATGTCATAGTAATAGATGTCTCCATCCACCACTCCATTACTCTCATCTCTTACTTTCTCATCAAGTGCATCATATGTGAAGTGATACTGGGAACACTCCATCAACAAACCCAAGATCCCAAGTGACAATGTTGTTGGACTTTGTAATAAGGCTCTGGTCATCTCATAGCTCCATTCTTTGACATGCCAAATGCCAAAGTAATCTACCATAATGCTGCTATATAGGGGAGATTTCTTCCAAAGTGGAAGTACCTCCTGATCCTCCAAAGCTAGGGAGTAGTCCCTTTGCACCATGATTGTTCCACCATCTACTCCTGCAACATCATGCAAAGCATGGGAGAAAATCAACCCATAATCTCCCAAGAGTATCCAAAGCAACAACAACTCTTATTACCTCCTCACACCATCACCATATAGACCATGGAGTAAAAACATGATTATTGATATGAAAGATATCACATCACCCCAATACACCTAAAATCCTTGTTGCCACATGATGCAAGTGTCTTGGCATGCCCCAACCATTAACAAAACCTTTGGAATAGGATATGCTACATGATGTCCAAACTCTTTCCAGAGTAGCCAGTGCAGCCATGCCTCCTTCTACCTTGTGTCATAGATATGCAAATGGCTCACCAACCCCTTGCTCACCATCCACATCCATTCATCCAAATGTGGGTTTCTCCTACCATGCTCCACTTTGGTACTCCTCCAATGGGAAATTCCATCCTCCCAAATCCGATTTCTATATTTGTACTTGATGGAATGTTGAAGTACAACCTTTTGGAGATATCCACATGAAGACCACTCATCAATGACCAAGTTGAACCCATAAGAGTCCGTATATTTGCTTGGGAAAAAAACTTCTCATTGAGCTATGAATTTCTCATCAAGAAAGATTCATCATAATAATGGAGCTAATATGTCTCTCCTAAAACATTTTCCTATCCCTGATACACATGCAGAATGGTCATTTGAATGCTCAATAATGGTTGGATCCCAAACTCATCAACGTGTTCAATGACAGCTTCCTTTAACCTTTCTCCAACAAATATGGTGCATTTTTTGTCTCATGATCATGTTCAGTGTTGAACATGTAGCTCTACATTGGATTATTTAGGACAATACACATCCTATCCTCCAAAAAGCTACACTCCAACCCCAAGAGTTGTGTGCAGCTCAAAAATTAATACTAGGATGAATGTATATCTCCTCCTTAAACCTGTCAAGGGTCCTCTGCGCAGTGATAGTCTGTTGCTCCAAATCAGCAGTGTATCTTGACCCTAGGTAATGCAATGGCATGTCCCCACAACCTTCCATATGATGTGCTAAAATAACAAAAAGTGGAAACATTTGCATACCTTGGTTTTTCTTGCGAACACCTTGTAATTCTACAAGGGTTCCTCCCACCGGTGTGATGACTTCCCCAACTACTGATGATGATGGCTTCTGAATCCTACGGATACTGCTAATCTTTCGTATCCTAATCCTCATGCATCTCCAGAATAGTGCATGAGACTCTAAATGTCAAGATATAAAGACCACTTTGCAAAGGTGCAAGTGTTACTTATCTTGATGCAAGTACTCCTGCAACAAGTGGTGGTGAAAAGTTGCTCTTCCTCGAGAATAATAATATGGACATCTTTCCTTGGATTCTACCGTTTTCTTCATATCAAAATTTTTCATCAACCTTTGAGTAAAATCTACATATGGAAGTCACTCTTGCATGACTCAAATGGCTAAACTTGACAAATGTTTTCTTCACCCTCAAGGTCATTGTTGAGGCTGCAATATCAGCAACTTCTCTTTCTACTATTGAATGTGAGGAATAAATCATTGTTGGGAAAATGTACGAGGGGGGGTGAATCGGTATTGATAGCTTACTCAAAACTTTTACTTTTTCCTTACTAAATTCCATACATGACTTTAATGAACCAAACTCGCGTATATACACGGATATTCTTAAGAGAACTTGTATATTACCAGAGATCTTATTATGCATATAATTCTTTACTTAGATTAGTGCATCATTCATTCATCAGATCTTTAGTAATCAGTAAGCATGTGCAGTAAGAACAGAATAAATCATCACACATAAGTAACACACATGAACACCAGGATTTAAGGTGGAAAGCCAATTCGGGAGAAAACCACTGCTGCTATCATCTCTATCTTCAATATTTATTATAAATAAAACTGCTTACAATCATGTACTGGTGTAGACTCATACCAGCACAGAGGCACCCACCTGTAGAAGGTTGCAACCTTCTCTCGTTCTCTAGCTACTACTAGAAGGGAGATTCAATCCCTTGATCTCGTTTACCAGCCACTCCTGCAAGGGAGCTACTACCCCTTGATCTCATTTACCAGCTATCACTGGAAGGGAGCTACAACCCCCTCACTGAAGGCTTCGACCCTCAGCACCACCATGGACCACGTTTCATCAATTTTCATACTAGATCCAACAGCTTCCACACAACACACCTTGTAGGCCTCCTTTCATCAGATTTTCAGACTAGACCCGCTCCACACATTTAAGCTCAAAGAACATACATCAAACTAAAACTTATAACCCATTCAATTAATTCATTGAATCATCAACCAATCAACCAACCAACCACTGATCTTTAATCATAATAAACTAGCATCATAATTAGTATTCAAACAACTCAAATCTCTATGAAGACATTATTGACATAAAACAATAATACAAAAAAATAGAACAGAGATTTACTTTTGCACACTTCAGCAAAACCCTAGGTTCCATATGCGCTTTTACTTCATTGAACCCGCGTATATACGCGCTTTTCTGCAAACCAACCTGCGTATACTTCTGTGTATTCTTCAGAAAACTCTAAATGCCATACATGCTTTTAATGAAGCGAACCAGCGTATATACATGCTTTTACTGAAACCAACTAGCATATAGATCTGTAAATTTATATTTCACATGACATGCCAGATCTATAAAACTTACCCAGATTTATTCATTTTCTTTAGCAAACTTGCGCTAGATCTTCATCATTTCTTCAGTAGATCATACTAGAGATTCATCATCTTCAGATCTAGAGATCTTAATCCATCATTATATCCACGGGTGCATCATAGATTCAGATCTATCAAGTAAAAACAGAATTCATCCATGCAAATATTCCTTAGAGAATTTTTCATTCATTAACAACCCTTACTCATGCACACCTTGCACTATGATCTTCTTCTCCTTAATTATATTTAGCTTTTACCAATACCATGAGTCAAAACCACTCATCTTCCAATGGTATTCTTAGAAGGAATCGAATACACAATGGAACGCTCAATACTGTGGGCTAATACCATGGTAATGCCCCTTGGTATCATAAAAACTGTCGACTTGGAGCATTCATTTCCACGTGTGTACGAAAATTATCTTCATAAAAATTGCATATATGCTAACCCTAAATGTATAAGAGGGTTGCCTTCACAAATGTAGTGTATACATTGTTACATATTATATTTATCATTTCTTTGGCACTTACTAGAATTATTTTCTCTGTCATATCTGAATTAATTTGTAGCTACATCATTCTTACATATTTAACACATAGGTTGCTTATCATAGGCAACTCATCAAGTAGGTTTCCATCAAGGACAACTTCATCAAGTAGGTTGCCATCAAGGACAACACATTACATCATATTTCCAACAATCTTCCCCTTTGGACTTGATGGCAACCACGATGGTGTTTGATCACCACAACAGATAGCTACATTAATCATAACCATTATTCAAACACCATGATACTCTCCCCCTTTGACATCAAGGGAAAAGGACGGATCAAAACCAAAACAAAATGAATTTACCATGCTCCCCCTGAGTTCATGGTGAATCTTTAGACAAATTTTTCAATGAAGTACATGACTCTATAAGTCAACCAAGTATGACCATTCCTATCACCAAGGACTCATACTTACATCAGTGATCCAACCAAGTGGAATTACATATTTGACTGAACTACCCAACCAAGTGGATTTACAAATTTTGACTCAACTACACAACCAAGTGGGTTTACAAATTTTACCAAGTCCTTACATGACTGAATATAAAAATTTCACATCATAGGTCTCAACATGACCTTTCATAAAATGAATTTTTATAAACAAGACCAATGAATCTCAATCATGAGATTAGACCACAACAAACACTTAGAATGCCAACAATGCATCCTTTCCCACAAGACAAGTGACCCCCCTTAGCTTGTGCATCCTGAACACTTTCAACAACAAATCATCAAGGCATATTCATCAACAATATATTAGAGAATGAAACAGAAATGTAAGAACTAGAACATCACTAGAAATACCCAACAGCACCGCAACTTTTCTGAAAATGATGACCTAGAAAATTATGCCAGTAAAAACCCAATACGCGGCTTCTGTATATAAACTCGCATATATACGCAGCTGTCCTTTATGAAATCCGTGTATCCAATTTAATATTCTTAATTTAAACAGATCTGATCTTCTGAGCAGCATAGAGAATTCCCAGTTTTTGTCTGAGATATTCGAAGGCTTCCCTGGGAAGAGGTTTAGTAAATATATCAGCAACTTGTTCTTTGGAGGGAACATACTCCAATTTCACCTTTTGTTCAAGCACATGTTCATGTAAGAAGTGATACTTGATAGCGATGTGCTTGGTCTTGGAATGCATAACAAGATTCTTTGAGATATTGATGGCACTTGTATTATCACACATAATGGATATGGGAGATGAACATGTAATTTGAATGTCTTGTAAGGTCTGCATCATCCAAAGAAGTTGTGTGCAACATGATGCGGCAGCCACATATTCTACTTTTGCTGTAGATAAGGCAATAGATATTTGCTTCTTGCTGAACCAAGATACTAATGGGGGCCCCATATAGAATGCACCACCTCTAGTGCTCTTCCGATCATAAAAATTTCCAGCCCAATCTGCATCTGTGTAAGCATGAAGAGTGAGATCAACATTCTTTGGATACCATAGTCCAAAGTCTTGAGTTCCTTGTAGATATTTGAATATTCTTATGACAGCCTGAAGGTGAGACTCTTTTGGATTATCTTGGAATCATCCAACAATCCCGACTGCATGCATAATGTATGGTCTTCTCCCAGTTAGATAAAGTAGAATTCCAATCATGGATCTGTATTATGGTTGATTCACTATGGGAGAATCATCATGAGAACTGAGGTTACACCCAGTTATCATTGGTGTACTTATAGGTTTGGAGTCTTCCATCCCATACTTCTTCAAAATTTTCTTGAGGTATTTTTGCTTGAGATAAAAATATGCCATCGGTTGCTTGTTGCACTTGTAAGCCAAGAAAAGTTTCCCAAGTAAAGACATTTCAAATTATTGTTGCATAACAGAAGAAAATTTCTGACTCATGGACTCTTCATTACTTCCAAAAATGATATCATCAACATATACAACCATAATCAATAGTTTATCATTTTCAGTTTTTGTGTATAAGTTGCTATCAGCAGAATCGTTTGAAAATATTTGTTGATGAAGATATTTGTTAAGACGATAATACCATGCCCTTGGAGCTTGTTTGAGACCATATAAATCCTTTTTAAGTTTACAAACAATTTTTTCATCATTGCCCATAATGAATCCTTCTGGTTGTTCTATGTAAACTTCTTCTTCTAGATCACCATTGAGGAAAGCAGATTTAACATCCATTTGATAAACTTTGATTTGTTGAAAGCTTGAAAAAGCAAGAAACGTTCTGATGGCTTCAAGTCTAGCTATAGGAGCAAATGTTTCTTCAAAGTATATACCTTATTGTTGAGCATACCCTTTACAAACAAGTCTAGCCTTTTTTCTAATAACATTTCCATTTTCATTTAACTTGTTTTTGAATATCCATTTTGTTCCAATAACATTTTTATCATGAGGTCTTGGAACTAGTTCCCAATTATGATTCTTTTCAATTTTGATCAAGTTCTTCATTCATGGCTTGAATCTAACATTCATCTTTGCTAGCTTTATTGACATTATGTGTTTCAATGGTGGATAAAAATGCTAGATAGCTAGTAGAACCTACAATATTTCTTCTTGTTTGGACACTTGATCCCTTTTCTCCCAAAATTTGAGATTCTGGATGATTCTTTTGAACATACCTGGATGGAGCCTTTCTAGATAGATCTTCTTCTACTGCTTCATTGGGTTCACCCTCTATATTATCTATATTTGATGCAGGAAGATATACATCATCATCATCATCTTCATTTGTTGTTTGTATTTCCCCTTTTGGAGTTGAGAGAGATTCATCAATTACAACGTCAATGCATTCAACAATCTTCTGAAGTCTTTTATTGTAGCATTTATATGCTTCAATTCTAGAAGAGTAACCAAGAAATATTCCTTCATCTGCACTAGGTTCAAACTTGCCAAGTTTTTCATCATTGTTCTTGATAAAACATTTGCTTCCAAAAACTTCAAAATGATTTACAGTGGGAAGATTATCATACCAGAGCTCATATGGAGTTTTATCACTATTTTTCTTATCAGATAAAATCATACGCAACTGTCACCATTGTAACTCGCGTGTATACGCGGATTTAGTTCATGAAACCCGTGTATAGAAGGTGAAATACATAAAAAATCACAACTCTATCTCCCACTGAACTTATACCACCTGTACCTGTCTTCTCTTGTCACATCATATGCACTGTTAGAAATAAACACAACCAGAATTACCAAACCAACCATGGGAATCACCATATATTGCTCCCCCTGCGATGATACATTATTGATCCCTATAATGTATCTCACATCACTCTTACAGTCATTATGAGAAGTAAACTTTAGAAGCAGATGATTGCAGTAGGATCAACATTCCCTACGTTTTGGACTGGGGCTTCTTCTTTTTCCAGCTTTGCTGGAAATTCTCCAATTTCTTAGATCTATTCATCATACTTAATTTGAATTATTTTTCTACATGCCCATACTTGTTACAAGAAAAACATCTGATGTGGCCAGAAAAGGGAGAATAGGGATCATAATATTAAAATTTTTTTGGATTATCCACATTGCTAGAGGCAGATGACACTCGTTCTCTAGCAATGTGGATATCAGCACACAAAAAATGAGCACCACGTGAGTTTAAAAACCAAGATCATAATATGTTTTTCTAATGTTTCTTCTATTGCAGTCAACTGCTTTATGACAAAAATTTCTGCATGAAAAACAATATCCCTCAAGGAAACCTCAGTACTTGGGAGCTGATTGTCTTTCTGTGTAGTGTCTATCTGTCTTTGATCGAAACAATTTTCTTCTGCACTTGGCTGCAACATGTCCATAATTATGACATATAAAGAATTCAACATTATGGATCAAAGGAGAGAATCGATTGATACTTCTATATTTAGGAGCGAATGACTTCCTTTGAGAATTCATGATTGTTGGTTTCCTTTTTGTCTCTTTAAACACTTCAGGTTTTGCATTGGTATCCTTTGAATCTTCAGCTTTGACTTGTGAACTAGATTCTCCTTTCACAGTTTCATGAAAACCAAGACCAAATTTAATAGAAGGATACCTTTGACTACTAAGAATATTATTCAGAATCTTAGTACTATCTGGAAACCTCAATTGTTTATCCTTTTCCTCTAATTTACGTTTTAAAATGTTTATCTCAACTTCCAATCTTTGGCATTGCTTCTTCATACTTTCTTCGACCCTTCTTCTATCTTCTACTTGTTCATTCAATTTTAGAATATATTCTTTCAACCCATTTTCTTGTTCTTCAAATGGTTGTATAAGTTCTTCATTCTTCTTATTTGATGTTTCGAGATCTGCTTTGAGAGAGATGATTTCTTCTTCAAGTCCTTCACTGTGATTGGTTTCTTCATCCTGCAGCCTTTGATACTTGTTTATTTGTCCATTCATTCTAGAGATCATATCTTTGTAGATAGATTCCCTCTAATTAAATAATATTTGTTGATCTTCAACTTTAATCTTGAGATTTGCAATTACTGCTTCTAGATCCATAACATTACTTTCACTTTGATTTTCACTATCTTCACCATTTCATGCACAAGAAAGTGAATCACAAGAGAAACAATCAATACCTGTTTCATATTCTTCATTTTCTGCTGTACATGTTTTCTGATATATCTTATTTCTTTTAGTAACCTTCTTCTTTTTCTTCCTTCCCATTGTGACAGATCGCCTTCAAGTGATCAGGCTCCTTCAGAAGGACCTGCTCTAATACCAATTGTTGGGGAAAATAATGAGAGGGGGGGGGGGGGGGTGAATCAGTATTTAGATCTTACTCAAAACTTTTACTTTTTCCTTACTAAATTCCATACGCGACTTTAATGAACCCAACTCGCTTATATACATGGATATTCTTAAGAAAACTTGCGTATTACTGGAGATCTTATTATGCATATAATTCTTTACTTAGATCAGTGCATCATTCATTCATCAGATGTTTAGTAAGTAGTAAGCATGTGTAGTAAGAACACAATAAATCGTCACACATCAGTAACGCACATGAACACCAGGATTTAAGGTGGAAACCCAATTCGGGAGAAAACCACCGCTTCTGTTGTCTCTGTCTTCAATATTTATTATAAATAGAACTGCTTACAATCATGTACTGGTGTAGACTCATACCAGCACACAGGCACCCACCTGCAGAAGGCTGTAACCTTCTCTCGTTCTCCAGCTACTACGGGAAGAGAGCTTGAACCCCCTAATCTCGTTTACCAGCCACTCCTGGAAGGGAGCTACTACCCCTTGAGCTCGTTTACCAGCTATCACTAGAAGGGAGCTACAACCCCCTCACTGAAAGCTTCGAACCTCAGCACCACCATGGACCACGTTTCATCAACTTTCATACTCGATCTAATAGCTTCCACACAACACACCTTGTAGGCCTCTTTTCATCAGATTTTCAGACTGGACCCACTCCACATATTTAAGCTCAAAGAAAATACATCAAACTGAAACTTATAACCCATTCAATTTATTCATTGAATCATCAACCAATCAACCAACCAACCACTGATCTTTAATCATAATAAACTAGCAGCATAATAAATATTCAAACAACTCAGATCTGTATGAAGACATCATTGACAGAAAATAGTAATACAACAAAATAGATCAGAGATTTCCTTTTGCACACTGCAAAAAAATGCTAGATTCAATACGGGCTTTTACTTCACTGAACTCGGGTATATACGCGCTTTTCTGCACACCAACCTGCGTATACTTCTATGTATTCTTCAGAAAACTCTAACTGCCATATGCGTTTTCAATGAAGCGAACCCGTGTATATACGCGCTTTTACTGAAACCAACTAGCGTATCGATCTGTAAATTTATATTTTGCATAACAGGCCAGATCTATAAAACTTACCCAGATTTATTCATTTTCTTCAGCAGACTTGCGCCAGATCTTCATCATTTCTTCAGTAGATCGTACTAGAGATTCATCATCTTCAGATCTAGAGATCTTAATCCATCATTATATCCACGGGTGCATCATAGATTCAGATTGATCAAGTTGTGTGCCAATATGGAGAAGTGCACTTTTGGCATGACCCAGGTTCAATATCTGGGATACATTATTGATGAAAGGGGGGTGCATGTGGATCCAGCCAAGATCCAAGTCATTCGGGATTGGCCAGCCCCGACTACTATAACAGAGCTTCGCAGCTTTCTGGGCCTTGCTAATTTCTACCGTAGATTCGTGCTGGGATTCTCTCATATCACTTGGCCCTTGAGTCAAGTCACCAAAGGAGGAGCGAGAGCAAAATTCTTTTGGTCGGAACCTCAACGGAAGGCGTTCAAAGAATTGAAAAATCGCCTCTGTTCTGCCCCAGTGCTCACCTTACCAGACTTGTAGCAGCCATTTGAGATCGAGATAGATGCCTCTGACTATGCTATTGGGGCAGTTCTTACTCAACGGGGACATCCAGTGGCATATCACAGTGAGACATTGTCTGAGACAGTTCGCAAGTATCCCACCTATGACAAAGAAATGTATTCCATTGTGAAAGCCTGTCGACAATGGAAGCATTACATTTTGGGGAAGGAAACAATCATCCACACGGACCACCGGCCCCTGCAGTTCATACAGACACAAGGGAAGTTGCAGAATGATCGCCATCAGAAGTGGTCCACATATCTGCAACAGTTTCATTTGAACATCAAGTACAAGAAGGGTAGCGCCAATAATGTTGCAGACTGCCTCAGCCGACCACCGATCGTGGCGCTCACCACCGTGCTCAAATCTTGTGGGCATGAGACTTCTGATTGGCCGCTTCTCTATGAGAGTGACCCAGAATTCGGCCACACTTACAAGGCACTCTTGGGGGGCACGCAAGTTCCAAATTTTCACCTCCAAGATGCACTTTTATGTCACCTGGGACACCTTTGTGTTCCTTCAAGTGAGTGTGCCAAGATGATATGGGAAGCACACTACAGTCGAGTCGCTGGGCATTTCGGGGTCGAGAAAACAGTAGCAATCCTGCAGAAGTATTTCTATTGGCCGAACCTTCAAAAGGATGTCGAGAAGCACATCAGATCCTGCACTGCTTGTGCCATTGCCAAACCGACCATCAAGAAGCAAGGCCTATATACTCCTCTACCTACCCCTAGTCGACCTTGGGAATCCATCTCCATGGATTACATGTTGGGCCTACCTTCTACTAAGCAGGGAAATGACTGTGTTTTTGTGGTCGTCGACAGATTCTCGAAGATGGCCATCATAATCCAGAATGGAAAATGGCATCAACCCATGGTATTGTGCTAAGTGACCCATGGTATGTATCCACCCATGGTATTCATGCACATGGGATTTACCAATGGTATTGTAAGTGGTATCTACCCATGGTATTGCTTTATGGAATCTACACCGCTGGTATTGTAACTAAAAAAATAGGATAGCGAATAAGCCTCGATTTGTAAAAGGATAGAGTGTCCACCACAATGTAGCTTCTCTGAGTTATTCTACTGTTTAATAAAACAAGTTTCTTTGTGGTTTTATTTGCTTTTTGTTCTCTCTTTTTTTCGGCATTCTAATTTTGCAAATCTTGTCGGAATCGATTTCAATTTTTTAGATCTTGGGGGCCTCCCCTTAAGATCCAGATCAGTGGTATCAGATTCAGGTTACGCCTCCATGGGAATGAGGGTTTGAAACATATTTCAGTTTCAATGTTTTGCAGCAATCTTCAGCAAAATCCATGAATGTTTTTGGGCGGCGAGTTTTTAGATCAGATCTGAAACTTTTGGTGAAAATTTTGCAAAAAAAAAGAGACCAGATCTGGATTCCTTGCGAAAAAATACTCAAATTCAAAAAAAAAATCAGCCAAATTGGAGTTCGGATGAGGGAGATCTCGCTGATTCAAAATCAGCAATGTTGAAGCAATTTTTCTGACGACAATTCATGGACGGCGGCTCTCCTGTCATTTTTTGCAATTTTTAATACAAAATTTCAGATAAATGGAGATATATCTGAGCTCCTCTTGAAAAATCACCCAAGTTCAAAAAAAAAATCGGTCGAATCGGAGTCCGGATGTGGGAGTTATTGTTGATTTAAAATCAACTATTTTTTCAGAAATTTTGTGACGGCGTGACAGTTCCAGCGCAAATCTGAGAGTCTAGAGTCTCTAGATAGTGGTTTCAAACACATGAGATGATGCAGAATGATCATTCCATTTCCAAAAACAGGTTATAATAAATATTCTGAGTTATATTGACCGAGTTATGCTCATTTTAAATCTGGAGCAGCATTCAGAGCGGGTTCTCTTTGGAGACGTGCCCTCCCACCCCGCTTTAGTAGGCACCTGCTTCACATTCATCAGTTTCAACATAGCAGCATTCGGCTTGGGTTATTTGGAGACGTTCCCTCCCACCCCAAGCTATGTAGGCACCTGCTACTTCATCAACAATCAACATCACGGTTATGGGTCAACCGCACAAAATCATTTTCATCGAAGTCCATTTGCTAGGCCGCACACTGTTAGTCACACAGTTGGTCACAAGCATTACAGGGTATCTCTATCCTCGGATCTTCGTTCGTCATGGTTTTTGTTCATCCACAAACCCACACTTCATCGAAGTCCATTTGCTAGGCCGCACACTGTCAATATCACAGTTGGTCACAAGCATTACAGGGTATCTCTATCCTCGGATCTTCATTCATCACGGTTATGGGTTAACTACACAAAACCCTTCTCTTCAGTGGCTCTTCATATTCAACAAAGGCTTCTTAGGAGGGAACTTCATGCAATGGGGACCATTGCTTCTTAAGGAGGGAGGAATGATCCGAATGGAAAATGGCATCAACCCATGGTATTCATCTACCCATGTTATCCATCCACCCATGGAATTTACCCATGGTATTGTAAATGGCATCGGCCCATGGTATTCATCCACCCATGATATTTATTCGCCCATGGTATTGTAAGTGACCCATGGTATGTATCCACCCATGGTATTCATCCACACATGGGATTTACCCATGGTATTGTAAGTGGTATCTACCCATGGTATTGGCCTATGGAATCTACACATGGTATTGTAACTAAAAAAAGACTATAAATAACAAGCCTCAGTTTGTAAAAGAACAGATTGTCCACCACAATGTAGCTTCTACAGTTATTCTCTGTTTTAATAAAACAAGTTTCTTTGTGGTTCTATTTGCTTTGTGTTCTCTTTTTTTTTTTATGGCATTCTAATTTTGCAGATCTTGTCAGATCCATTTCAAATTTTTTTAGATCTTAGGGGCCTCCCCCGAAGATCCAGATCAAGACTTCCACCATATCTTCATCATTTCTTCAGTAGATCGTACTAGAGATTCATCATCTTCAGATATAGAGATCTTAATCCATCATTATATCCACTGGTGCATCATAGATTCGAATTTATGAAGTAAAAACAGAATTCATCCATTCAAATATTCCTTAGAGAATTTTTCATTCATTAACAACCCTTACTCATGCACACCTTGCACTATGATCCTCTTCTCCTTAAATATATGTAGCTTTTACCAATACCATGAGTCAAAACCACTCAACTTCTGATGGTATTCTTAGACGGAATCAAATATACAATGTAATGCTCAATACTGTGGGCTAATATCATGGTAATGCCGACTTGGAGTGTTCGTTTCCATGTTTATACACAACTTCTCTTCATAAAAACTACATATATGCTAACCCTGAATGTATACGCTAGTTGCCTTCACAAAATTAGTGTATACATTGCATCCATACATGGGTTTCCTTCACAAAAGTAACATATACATTGTGACATATTATATTTATCATTTCTCTGACACTTATTGGAATTATTTTCTCTGTCATATCTGAATTAATTTATAGCTACATCATTCTTACATCTTTAACACATAGGTTGCTTATCATAGGCAACTCATCAAGTAGGTTTCCATCAAGGACAACTTCAACAAGTAGGTTTCCATCAAGGACAACACATTACATCATATTGCCAACAAGCATCTAACTTCATTCCCCAAGCCCTTGATGTGCATGTAGATGACCCATCAAATGTAGACAATAGAAAAATATTGTGCTTCCTCCTTCTGTAGATGTAAGGTCTCCTTTCTTCTTTGATTTGAATAAACTATAGGAGAGTTATATTCTCCTTGAAAGCCCTTGATTGAGATTTGTACTCTACGAGATAGTCACTTAGAATCTCATGATATAAATTTCCACCATCTTCATGCCTTTCATATTCTTCTTCAAAAGAAAAGGGCATAATGTATTTCTTTGGAGCTCTATGAAATATCGGTTCTTTATTTTGTTGATAGGAAGTGCATGGACCTTCCTCATCTCGAAACCCTCTAGAGGTATCATTGCATTTCTCCTCTCTCATATTCGTGACCTCCTTGGAGACGTTCTTCATAGATCTAAAAAGTGATGAGACAAATCTCCTTCCTTCCATCTTTGTAGATCTCATTTCCTCTTCTTATATCATATTGGTTGAAACTCACAGGCTGAGCCAAGATTATGCTTTGATACCACTATAATATTCCAAAAGGGAAAAGACAGAAATATTGAACACAAAAATGTAGATAGCAGTGAATAAATTAGTACACCATTACATGAGACAAATGTACAGCCATATTATTAAACATGTCATCAAATAATAGGCACAATTTCTTGAGGATCAAGTCACTCAAGCAATACAAATCAAGCCTGCAATAGGAAAATATGCTAATACATGAGAAACAATGCTATACAAATGCCATGAGCAATGAAATAACAATTTTAGGGCATAATATGCTACGAAAAAGATATAGAAATATGGATATTCTACTATATAGCTCAAATAATGTCAGGAGTGAATATCTAGGCTCCGAAATGCTTTTCCTAGATAACCCAGGAAGGGTTTCCGGAAATACCCAAAACACAAAAATGTCAGAATGCAGCCCTAGGGTTGAATTACAGCTGCAACTAAATAATTAGATGGAGGTGGCTGAAATTGATGTAGAAATGTATAGATCTCCTCTAATAGATCCTTAAAGTGAAAAGATGATCCCAACACTAAAGATCTAACCCTCCAACTGAAGCACTAAAACCTCCCCTACAGATGCCCAATGAAATAACGTAGTTGATGATGGAACTGCACTGTAGGAGGTGCAAATAGAGTAGCCTAGTGTCAAAATATGAAATGAAGCTCCAGGGTCCTCCTTGCTAGCCTCCCAATGGAAGGGATGCCCCTCCATTGAAAATACAACACTAAAAGCGACCCTCTCAATCCTCCACTGCAACACCCTGCAATACAACACAACTTTGAATAGAAAATACACTATAGTTGAAGACTAAATCTTGGCATGATGCCTGGATGTGGACTATATAGCTCAATAATTTCTCCTTATTAGGCACTCAAAGTTCCCCAAGGATGAGTGGGGGATTCCCGCTCGGGAACACCCTTGTACAAAACAGTACAACAGACCTTGCTAAACAAAAAAAGCATGCATAGAAATGTCACCTAAAAAATCTAGATCTAAGAAGATCAAAATCAATAATCATCTAACATGCCTCTATGGCTGCCTTGCCCTTCCTTATATGCATTATGAGCCTTCCCACCTTGGGTCCCACTCATTAAAGACACTATTATCATGGAGACTATCTCCCATTAACTTTGAGTTGTTTCACATTGATGAACCACTCTCCTTATACCAGCGTTATTGATTTGGTCGACATTGACCTTGTACACATGCCTTTTCCCATGTTCACACATGGAGGTTCTTTATCCAGCTATCATGATGATCCATTTTCACATTAAGAGGGATTTTATTCCTACTAAATATATTTATGGGTCTCCCTACATACTTATTCATCTATCTAAATGACAAAAGCAAAAATAAATATTCCAATTAGCTGCATGCTAATTTATGAATATTATAAAAGATACACGGAACCCAATAAGGAAGAGAGGTAAACAAGGGCACGAAGGTGCTTATAAATTAATCACAATGTTTTAGTCTTCGCCTGGCGGTGTAAACCAGCCGCTCTTCACTTTAGGTGTGTGTGTGTGTGTGTGATAAGTGTGTTAATTTTAATTAAGGCTAGACATGTGTATATAAAAAAGAAAAAATATGTTGTATAACTGTAAATAATACTGAAAGCAACAGTAAATGAAAATGAAAGAGATAGTAAAATAAACAGGCAAAGATGCATAAATTTATACGCAAAAAGGAGGGATTCCCAAAAAATAGTCTAAGGGTGAGCAAAATCTACTCAAAATCTGAAGGTCAGATCTGCTAAAAAGAGGTGCAGGAAACAAGAAGAAACTAGAGGGAAAAATGCTGAAAAATAGGTGGCGAAAGGCTACAACCTAAAGGGAAACATATGGGACCCTAAAGGGAGGACCAAAAAAAAATAAAAACAGGTGTGATGGACGGAAAAATAACTGATTTAAAATGGATTTGAAAAGACAGGTTCAAATATGAACAAATGGCTGAAAAACACTGAAATCTCAGAAGACCTACTTCAGCTATACTCCTCCTAAAATGGTGGTAGCGTACTGAAGCCCCAAGGGGCTTGGTTCCTACTTTGAAGAGTAAAAATAAGCAAGTACAGGTCCAAGACTATTAAATATGGAGGTCAGACAACCCTAAACAATGCCCTTGGAAAATCCTGAAAATTACAGAAAAAATCTCGCAAAAAACTGCAGGTCGCTGGTTCTGACCTGTTTTTTGCTGAGGTCGCAGTTTTTTGGTAGTTTTCTACTACTTGAGAGCTGAGGCTACATGTTTTTGCTGAAAAGTGGGACCTGAACTTTCGGATATCTTAGGGGTAGGTTTCACAAAAAAGTGTCGTCTCTGTCGCGACTAATAACTGTTACCTACGCAAAAGGCCCCGAAACACAAGGAAGTTATATTTTTTACTCTTTTAGGGTAAAAAAGGTTAAAAACAACATCAAGGAATGCAAAATAAGAAGCTGAAGAAAAAAAATAGGGGTTGAAGCACCTGTTCATGTAGGGATCTGAAGAACGAAAGTAGTCGTAATTAAAAATCCTTGTTGAGTCGTGAGTTGTTAGTGTGAATTCTAATCGCAAGTGCATGAAAAAATATCACTTCAGCTGTGCATAAAAAACAACCCTAAAATCAAATGTGGATATCAATTTCCTTAGATCTGTAGTAGGTGATCATAATAAATGCTACAAAAATTCAGATCCATGCAGTTAAAGACATTAAACAACAAAAATAGACAAGAGTTTCTCCATACATCCAACAGAGAAGACAACAATTTATAAAGAAATTTTGTATTATGACACCTAGGAAGGGAACACGGAAAGATGTTACCAATTCCCCTCAATGGGATGGGTTCTTGTCTGTCCTTAGTGCTTCAAATAAAATATCTCTCTCTCTTGGTGGTGCAGAAAACCTAGACACAATAAAACTCAATGGGAGTTCGCAAGGAAAACTAGAAAAAATATGACAATGATGGAGGATCAAAGTCAGACCAAAAGTATAGATCAAAAGATGATAAAAAGAGGTAGTGAATGAACGGAAAACCCTTCTATTTATAACAAAATATTGAGTTACTCTAGATATTGGTGCATAGTTAAAATATTATTAAACAAATCTAGATCTAGCTTACTTGGAATATTTTATTATTTTTGGTGGAGGGAAAACGAATTTAGAATTGGTTAAATCCCTTTATTTAGAATTAATAAATTAATAAATGATTTATTTATTGTTTCAAGGATTAGGTTAGGGAATAATTAAATAAATAATGATTTATTAAATTATTTATAAATGATTTAGTTAAATTTAACAAGGAATATTATTAAATAATGATTTAAATAATTATTACTATAGAATAATAAGATAAATAATGATTTATATAATTAATTCTCATGTTTTGGGTTAAATATGACCAGGAGTATTAATTAAACAATGGTTTAGTTACTTATCCCTAGAGGAAAATCAAACAAATAACGATTTATTTAATTATTCCTCATGGCGTCTCTTGTTTAGACCAAAAATAAATTAATAAACTATGCGTTATTAAATTATTTCTCATACTGAAAGAAATTTTACTATCGCAAAGTTGGTCTTACATGGTGTAATTTAGTACATCTAATAGTAATAGGTTATATGATCAAAAATTGGTGTAACAATTTCCATGCACACTATTGGGAAATATTTTGCAATTCTAGGAATTGGGAAACTTTTCGAATCCATGAATTGCATAGTTTCCTAGCTCAAGGGAAGGATTTTTGCAATTTTTTAGTCTGATTGTTGGGATTCCTTCCATGACTACGCAATTTATGAGCTCAAGGAAGATATGGTAGTATATATTGTGCAATTCCAATCATCAACGTTGGCTTTCCCTCATGGATTGTGTAGTTTCTAAAGGTAGGGCCAAAATTGTTGTAATTCCAAGTCAGGAGGTTATCTTCTGACTTATGAAGATCATTTAAGTGTGAAAACAAGGAAAAAAAGCACAGATTAAAAAGATAAGTCTCAATCAAATCAGGAATACCTAACAATAGTACAATATAAGCTCTTGATTATTAGAAGGAAGGCTCCAAAATTTAACCATAAGAAACATTTTGGAGGGTTTTTGTAGCTGCTACAACACTTGGAGACACAGTGATAGAACTCCAACTATCTGTATGGATCTTGTCTCATGTAAAACATGTATATATCTTCTAGAAGTATTGTTCAGCTCATTGACTACCACAATTTATTCACTTAGTTTGAGTTAAATATGTAGTCCCTAACATTCTCTTCATCTGTGGTACACTAACCAAGAAAACTCAAACTAAGTTGTTTAGATAGGGGATGAGGAGAATATAAATTCACAAGTAAAAAAAAATGTTAGAGTCGCAGTTTTCATCTTTCGTGTTGCTCTACTGTGACTAGGCCTGGAGAATACCCTGACAGAGTCACTTTAGGAAAAAAAAAAAATTCTCCACTGCCAATGATCCTAGACAATACCCTCACGAAGTTTCTTGCGTCACCTCTTTGCGCAGGAAGCCTTTCACTTTATTCACCTTTTAAGTTTTTTTTTTCATTTTTTTACATTTTTTTATGCTCATACAATTGTGCATAAGCACTTATTTATTTCATGGGGTGGAAGAGGGATCCTGACTTATTGAGAGGAGAAGAGGTTTTTCCTTCAGAGAAGGATGTTTATATACACCTCTCACATACTTGTTAAGGCTTTCCTCCCCTTCTTACTCTACTCGACTTATTTGATAAGGATTAACTAAAAATGTATAATACCAATTAGAGTAGGAGGTACTAGTTAAAGATTTGAACATTGTGATTCCACTATGATTTTCTCCAAAAAAGAACATATTTTCCATCAAAGTATCATCAACTAAAAGAATGCAAGATTCATGCAAATAGAGGGAATAAACATATAACCAAGAATTGATAGTAGTACAAATTCCTCTTGGGCTTCACCATGCTTGCTCTAAAGCCAAGCACGGTATCATGCAAAAGCTATTCTATAACTAAAAGAAAGAAAAAAAAGGAAAGAAAAAATGTAGGGTGGAAAGAAAATGCAATTCAAAGAAACAACTAAGAAAAGAAAACAACTACTCCTACTCCTAACCTAATCAGAGCATAGGCGAGACTCACGTGAAATGATACTTCTAGTGTAGCCACCAGCGCATTGGCTGGCCTATGTCTGTGAGGGAACACATTTCAAGATAAATATACAAGAATAATAATATAAAAAAAAATATAGGATGATGCAAACCAAAATGTTTGAAGTTTAGAAGTGCATGCACAAAAGTAAGCATGAAACACATATGGAAGAAATTTTGTGGATGCATCGTGATGTTTTGACACATCGCGACTCGAAGCCATGTAGGAAAAAAAAATTGAACTATGAAGATGGGAGAACATAAATAAAGAAGAAAATTTCCATTTCACAACCAAGCTTGCCACATATGACTCCTCCAATGTCTTAGAAATTGGATCGTGAAATATAGATGGAGGATGAGAAATGTTTAGAAGAAAATTATTTTCAATGTGCGTGATAGAGTGATGCGGAGCCTCAAAATATTCAATACTATTCTAATCAGAAGTGGAACTCACCTCAAGGATGTGAGAACTTGACATAATCATAATCTCGGGATGAACGACCTCGATAACTTGGGGAAGTTCCAACTCATCAAAAGACAGATCATAAAAGATCAATATTGGAAAAATTGGAATTGTGACCAAATGAATCAATGAAAAGGTCACAAAAGCCACAATCAAAAATTTCAAGATCACAAATGGGGGCATCCTCATGATATGATGAATCATAAAGAGGATAAGATGGAAAACAAAAAATTCCACCTTCTATGTTTTCCAGAATATGAGATGAGAGATTGGGAAGATTGTAGCATCCCAAAATAATGCATTGATACACAAGCATAATATTTGAAAATGCAACAAGTATACATAAAATGTTCAAAAATCATAGAATATACAGAATAGGTGAGCCATTTTATTCATTGGAGATGGATTACAATTACAACAGTGCTCAAAATAGATGCACTCAATCCAAATACATAGGCTAGAATGACCCTAAAAACATGCCAAAATAGGCACTACATAACTAGAAAGCTACTAGAAGAAATACTGCATTGTCCCTTCATCAGATAATGTACATACAGCTGCTAACTGAAAGGAAAATACAGATCTATGGAAATATAGAGCTTTGATGATACCAAGATTCTAGATCCGGGCTCTGTGATGGAAACCCAAGATAACCCAGAAAGGAAATTCTAGATCTATGAGATTGGAAATTTACCCTCTTGTGGTTTGATACCTTGACTACTGGGTTATGCATATCTGAAGCTAGATCTGATAAATATATGACTGTAATATTTCACAAGATCAGATCTATGCTTGAAGGGTTGATTCCTTCACTAGATCCTCAAGCTAGAAGCTCAAGATCTAGCTCCTCAATCCTCCCCTGATGATTGCAGTTGCTCCTACACAATGACTGCCAAAACCTACGCTGTCAAGGATGGAGGATATCTAGCCTGTTTCTAAAATATGAAAATAATCTCAATAATTATGGAAATAATGAATATAATGTGAAGGAATGGTCCTCCATAGGTTTTCCAGCTGAAATGCTGAAAACTTCCCTTCTCCCTTGGATCTGCAAGACTGGGCTATGAAATTATTGATGGAACTACAATTGTTGGGAGATGTATGGTTGATGGCATGATTCCTGATATAGATCTGAAGCATTGGAAGGTTTATCTTGAAGCACAAAGTGAAAGGATGAACCCCTCACTGGTTCCACATCTGAAATACTCAAGGACAACCTCCTCCTCTCAAACCTTAATGCAGAGATGCATTATTTGTGAATATGTATGGGCTGTAGAAAGTAGGAATAATGTGGCACCAATGCCTGATGATGAATGACATCTCCGAATAACCTTCCCAGAGTAAGAACTCAAAGTCCCCCATGGGTAAGGGTGGGATTCCCGCTCGGAAACACCCTGTGCTAAACAACATTGCAGACTTAGCTAAACATCATAAGCATGCATAGAAATGTCAAATGAAAAATCCAGATCTAAACAGATACAAAATAATAATACAAAGCCTGCATTCTATTGTGCCTTCATCTTCCTTATATATATTTTTATCCTTCCCATGCCTTCGCCCACGTCATAACTACGTTGTGCATGTGGACATAGGTCTCCATGTTGACTTTGTTGTCTCTCCTTGATCTCCATCATGTATCAATGTAATGATCACTCTCTCCATGATATGTGCATTAGATGCACCACTTCCTCCACTAACTTATCATAAGTGCTTTATGTCTTACTTTTAATGCACTATGATCTTAGTTTACCTCTTCCAATATCCTCATGATTTTACATTTAAGATCCATGATCTTACTTGACTGCTTCAACCTCCATGATCTTTCTCATAAATGAGACATGTCCTCCACTCCATTCACATTAAGTAGCTACTCCACTACTCCATAATGTAGATCTATATCTAAAATATCCACATACACACATCAAAAGTGGATTTTATTCATCTATGGGGTTTCTGGGTCCCTCTACCCTATTATTTAATTAATTAATTATGAAAATTAAGAGCTCTAATATTCCAATTATCTTGTGAAAATTTGGGAATATTACAATCCTCCCCAGCAAAATGTTGCTTGTCCTCAAGCAATTGCAAAATTGGATGCTACAACAAACATCCTCCCTCCAAATGGCATCCTCATATGGAAGGCCTCCCCATCTGTCACAATGTGTCATGCATGTCCAGCTCCAAAGCTACCTCTCTATAATTTCTAGAATGGATTCCAACTGAAAAGTTAGATACCCATCCTCATCAATGAATCTCCAAGTGGAAACCATATGATGACCAAAGATCTCCTCTACACATGAGATACATAAGATGAAGTGGTTCATCTCCAAAGTGGAAAGTCCCAACTCATGAACAATCTCTCCAACCCATGATACATAGAGTAGATTACATCTATAAATGCCCTTATCGTTAACCATGTTGGTCATGTAGGAATTAAACATAACATCAACATAGTGAAAAACAAGGAGTAGAGACATATGGATGAACATGAATAATGTCAAACCATATTCTCCCAATAAAAACCAACACATCAAAGCCTTCTACTTCCATGCTAGATCATCACGAAAATAAGTAAGAGAGCCATACTCTCTCAATAGAAGCCACCACAACAATGCTTCTTGCTACCATGCCAAATCAACATCAATGAGAATATGAGAGCCATAATCTCTCAATAGAAGCCACCACAGCAATGCCTCTTTCTTCCATACCACATCATCATGGTACCTAACGTAGTGGCCATACTTTCTCAAGGGAAGCCACTGTAGTAAGGCATCTTGCTACCCCATCACATCATCATTATACCAAGTACAATGACCATAGTCCCCCAATAGAAGCCAACGTTGTAAGGCCTACTATTGCCATCCTCTATCACTATTATGCAATGTATGGGAAGAAATTAGTCCATACTCTCATAATAGTAACCAAATCAACAAGGATTCTTGATGCCTACTTACATCATCATGATGCAAGTCATGGAGAAACAACTTAATAATGGACATGTTGAATGTCTCATCAGAACAATACAAGTAAGCTCCCTTATGCCACATCAAGTGAGAGCTGTGATTTCTCCCAAACACAAGTACATACATGAACATGAGATATATCCCAAACAAAAATACACGTAAAGACATGAGAGGTATACCAATCAGAAGAAAATATAAGGACACAAGATATATCATGTGATGTCCAAACTTTCTCATCAATAACCAGCGAGGCCATGCCTCCTGATGTTGCATGTAATCAGTGATATGTATGGCATGGATCCTCGAAATGTGAGATGTTGGGTAGTATCCATACTCACCCAAAAGTAACCAGCACAACCATGTTTCTTGTTGCCCAGTATCATAGATCTGTAGGAAGGTAGGCAATCTCCTGCTCATCTGGATCCATTCATCCCAATGTGGATTTTGAATCATGCCAAGATCAATCCTGGTATCCTCCAATTGAATAGCTTTTCACTCCATGAAATGTTGAATTACACCTCCATTGAGGTCTCTCCATGAGATCCTCTCATCAAAGGCCCATTGGAACCCATAAGGCTCCATACATGTTGTAGGTAGAATCTCTTCTTTGAGATGTGAGATGGTCATCAAATAAACTTAATCTTGGTAATGGGGAATGCTCACTGCCACAATATTTCTACCCTCTATCATCTGCCCCTCCAGTGCTTCATGAGTGAAGCTACCTTCAGAATGCACCAAAAATAATGGGGCCCTCTCATCATCACTGCTGCTAAGTGACAACGTTGTAGATCTACAAGGTGATACATGTGCTATCTCATTGCCACATACAATGCTAAACTCCAATTCTGGCATTGTAGTGAATAATACTGTGCTTCTCCCGTCTTCTGCAACTCCATACTTCAACAAAAACTGTTGGGTGTAGCTCAACAATGAAAAGTTGGGATAGCTATACATCTTCTCCCTGATCAAATCAAGGGTCCTTTGTGCAGTGATAATTTGCTGCTCCAAATTGGGAAGGTGCTCTAATCCTTGGTTGTACACTTACCCTGATGGCATGGTCTCACAAATCTAAATATGAGGTACTAAAATAACATGAGATGAAAGTATGTGAAAACCTTGGATAAGATCAACATCGGGAACCTCTTGCACATCTACAAGGGTTCCTTCTACCGGTGCAATGGTCTCTCCAATTACTCGTACTGATGATGGCTGCTCTTCTATTGTACAAGCACTGGTATATGCCTCCTCCTCCTCGTGCATCTCATGCATAAATCATGGGAATCCAAATGTCAAGAGCTTAAGACCATCTTGCAAAGATGCAAGTTCTATTATTCCTAATGCAAGTATTGTTGTAGTTGATGGTGGTGGTAGAGGCTCCTCCTCCAAAGTGATAATGAGGACATCTTCTTTTGGATCTTCATGTACTATCTCCTCAATGATGGTACATGTCTCCACGTGAGATGTCTATCGTTTCATTCTACCATACTTCTTCTTCAGTCTTAGAATGAAATCTGCATAAGAAGACACTTTCATGTGTGACAAGTGACTGAACCACCAATCTCTAGCTTCACCTTCTAGGTGCAGTGCTGCAAACTCCAAAACCTATCTTTTTGATATAGGATATTTCTGAAATAAAGTAGCCAAATCTTCTCTCCAAGCCCTCAATGTGCTTGTGGAAGATACATCAAATGTAGGCAAGAAAAATCTATGCCTCTTTCTTCCATTGCTTCTTTTGGATCTCCTCTCTTCTTTCAGTTGCAAAAAATTGTTGGAGAGTGAGATTCTTCTTCAATGCTCTTGGCTGTGACTTGTAATCAGATACATTTTTTCTTAGGGTCTCATGCCCCAAGCCTCCTTCACATTTATACCCTTCTCCTTCCTTCTCAAAGAAAGGGGATATAGTAGAATGATGTGAAGCTCTTTGCTTCTCTGGTCTTCTTTGTTGTTGATATGAAGTACCAGGACCTTCTTCATTTTGAAATCTCCTTGAGGTTTCTCTTTTCCTTTCTCTCTTCATTTCACTGATCTCCTTGGAGAGATCCTTCATAGATCTAAAAAAATATGAGGAAAAACATAATCCCTCCATAGTAGTGTTGTTGAGCCTTAGAATTGCCTTCTCTTTTACAAACCTTCACTTCATTTCATCATTATTTTATCACTTCATAAGCCTAAAATCAATGAAGAATGATTAGGATTGTTTAAAGGTTACATAAAATTGATTAACATATTGTATTTTCATGATTTTTTCTATTTTAACAATTTTCTGCAAAATAGCTACAGAATACAGGCATTCTGTAGCTGACCGCGCATTCCGTAGCTGATCCCGAATTCCGCAGCTGTTTTACAGTTTGAGTGGGTTACAGGTGTCGTCTCAAAGAAAGGCGCATATGGGAAAATTCCAGACTTCATCCACATCATTCCTTGCTCCCTACAAAGTCTGAGCACAATCCTACATGTGGTTATGCACGTGGGAAACCAAAACCAAGAGGTAGAGTTCTACCGGGACACAGACTCTACAGCTGTCTACAGCAAAAGTACGCAGCCTTCAATAAGAGTTTTAATTCGAATAGGAATGGGAAAGACAGTAATCCCTGCATTATCTCAAGTTCTGTTATGTAATTTCATTATAAATATGACTTGGGAGACAAAGCAACGCTGGTTAGATCTTGGTTAGAATTTGGCTTTTGCTGCTAACCGTGAATACTCTGTTTTAAGCATTTTTCTCTTTTAATGAAAGAAGCAGTATTCCTTTGAATGTATTGAGTCGATCTTGAGTTAGATTACGTGCTACCAGGTGGTGGAGGGCCCCTGCCTCCTGTGCAGCTCTGTTTTATAATTTAGATAAGTATTTTAGCTCTGTTTTCACAGTTTAGATGAGTATTTTAATTGCGTTTTCATTTATAATCCAGACAAGCTTCTACGGTTTAGGATCATCATTGATTTCATTAAAATATCACAGCTAGCCTTGTTCTAATCAACTCTTCCAGAATATTATTCATGATGAACAAGATGGACTGTGTAATTTCATAGATTAATGGCATGTCAATTTCAATAGAATACTCTGGAGGTAGAATGCATGTGGTTCAGCTTTGTCCTTTCTTTTCAAGTATGATAATGGCTCTTTAGTTTAATACTGTTCATTGTAGATTAATAGCATCTTAGTTTAGTTTTAACTCATTGCTTTAACACTTCAAGTTTAGCCGTTGTCCATTGTAGCTTACTTTGTCTTAGTTGATAAATTCACTTTCACAGGCTTAATTATTTACAAAACTTCTTTTGTTAAAAATTCATACTCATACACAATTATCTAGACAGAAGATAGTATCATTATAAGGTCTGGAGTATTTTGCAGCCTCTTTATCATTTCACAAACAAGCCTCTTTCTCAAAGACTATTTTTGAAAGGAAATCTATAACTTTTGAGATAGGTTTAGTGGTGTTAAATTGAGTTGCAGAACAAAAGTAGAAACTAGTTTAGAGTAGAAACTTTACCTTGTTACAAATATTCTTTTCCACATATTTTCCAACAAATCTTTATTCATGGATGAGATGTTGTACATTGTAAGTTATCTGTTTGATTAGTGATTTAGGAGAAAACTTCATTTCCACTTAGCTTGTTCATTTCTCGGGTTCATTTCAATTTCATGTTGTGAGTTTACAATAGAGTCATTATCAAGCTTTGTATTTGTTGGTTGCTAGTCATAGTTAGACTCTGTTTTGTTTCAGCATTTGCATTTATTTACCATCATAGTTTAGACTTCACTCTGTTTTGACCAATAGTTTCCCTTCAGTTAGCACTTAGTTCTTTTCCTTTTCAAAATAAAACCATAAAACCAAAAACATTAGAAAACACTAAACACAACGAAGTAGGAAGAGGTTACTTAGGCACATATGGTGCACTTCACTTCAGTAGTTTACTAACCCTGGTTGACAATTAAATGAGCTCAATTTAGGAGACTAGATTGAGACCAAACATTTTGGCGTCGTTGCCGGGGAAGTGTAACTAGGTATCCTGATTTCCTACATCCACAAAAACAAAAACAAAAACTTCAATCACCTCCCACACCCACTATATCATGTGGTGCAGTAAGAGCC
Organism: Pinus albicaulis; assembly: GCA_034641835.2. Taxonomy (NCBI): domain Eukaryota; kingdom Viridiplantae; phylum Streptophyta; class Pinopsida; order Pinales; family Pinaceae; genus Pinus; species Pinus albicaulis. The sequence continues at coordinate 30,951 of JAXQQM020066956.1, read as the reverse complement.
ACACATCCACATCATGAATTCATATTTTTGCAGGTAGAAGAAGAGGTGACAAAGCAGGTTGAAGAAATGGATGGAGATGATGACAATGAGGAAGATCCTTTTGGATTTCCCATTCAAGAAACTGATATCAACATTCAAATGAAGAACATCCATCCATCTGTACTTCCTAACTTCAAAGGTATGAGATTAGAAGACCCGGAAACCTTTCTTTTTGAATTTGAAATAATTTGTAGATCTTATGGCTACTCATTTCACATGCAAAAATTGAACTTGTTTCTGGCAACATTAAAGGATAGAGCTCTTAGATGGTTCATGACTTTAGGAACAAATTCTATAAGGACATGGGATGATATGAAAAGAGTATTTTTGGAAAAATATAAAGGTTATTGCATGCACCATGACCTTAGAAATGAAGTCTTTAAGATGACCCAAAAAGAGGATGAAAGCCTAGAAGATTTAGTAGAGATATTTACTTATAATATCAAAAGATCTAAATTGCATAATTTAGGATCAGATGCATTAAAAACTCTCCTACTAAATGCTATAAAGGATGAATGGATTGATCTTGTTAATATTGTGGGAAAAGGAGATGTCTATCAATTGCCATTTCAAGAAATTTGTGAACTATGCAAGAACATATCAAGAGGAAAAGCAAAGTGTGTAAGATCCCCTCAAGATCCATTTATGGCAAGAGTAAGTAAGTCAGCATCAAGATTGGTAAGTCAAACTGAACCTAACAATTTGCTAAACATTCTTGGTAATTTAAATGAACAAAATGACATGCTAAGAATGCAAAACAAGCAAAAAGTTGCTTCATTTATATTTTTCCCTAAATGTAGAAAGAAACATGCTTTGCATGAATGTCCACTTGATAACATTAAAATGTGTAAAATTTGTGCAAGATCACATACTACTGAAGATTGCCCATCATTACCAGGGTTGAAGGAAATTTACCAGAAGGATAATGGAGCAAATCAAGCACAAGAGCAACTTTGTTATGTAGCTCCAAGAGGACTATGGCAGCCTCATCAACCCAATATGATGCAATATCCTTATGCACAGTTTCAAGGTTATGCACAATAACCTCAAGGTAATTGGAGAACACCCTTGCCTTGGCAACCTTGGCCATCTCAATCCCAACCTCAAAACCAACCTTGGAAACCTTTGCCATCTCAATCCCAACTTCAAAACCAACCTTGGAAACCTTGGCCATATCAATCCCAACCTCAAAACCAATCTTGGCAACAAAGTTGGCAAAGGCCCTATAAAGGAAATCCACCATATCCTCAATCTTTCCCTCTCTATCCTCAATACCATCATCAATGTTATTCATACCATTTTCCTCCACCACAACATCAATATCACCCTCATTTGACCTCAATTCAACCTTTCCCATTATCATCCACACAAGCACCCCAAAGATTCCCCACTCCACTACCTGCACAACCATTTCATATCCCCAACAATAAAACACCTCAATCAACTTACAATTTTGAGGTATTGCAAAATGATTCACCAACTATCATTGAAGAACAACAACCAGAAGAAGAAGACTCAGATAAGGTCCAAGAATCATGGATGTCTATTGATAAAGAGAAGATATTGGAACCAAAGATTGAAAAGTCTCATGCATGCCTATCACCAGATTCTATGAATGAAGATCACATCTCCGAAGACTTGCATTTCATGATAGAGGAAAGACAAGGAAGACAAGATTACATTGAATCTTGGTTCAATTCAGTCATTGGATTCCAATGCTCAATTATTCAATATCTTCTGACATCATCTAAATCAAGACAGTTGGCATCTCATATACAGGTACATATCAAAGAGTGTCTTTCAAACCTGCATATGAGTTTATCTATCATCTTGTTACAAACATGGTTCCATTGGAAGTACTCATATACTTGAACAAGATTTTATTTTTCAAGTAGAGTAGGACATAAAAAAAAAAAGAGAAAAAAAAGGAAAAAGAAAAAAAAAGAAAAAAAGAGTAAAGAGAAAAATAAGTCCTATTGTGAAAACCAGCTTGCTGGCACAATTGGACATGAGCTTTGCTTGAAAAACAGGCAACTGGCGAGCAAAGTTCACAATAAGTTCTGCAATTTCATGATGGTTTCAATATTTCATGGTTCTTCAAATCATTCTTGGTTCTATGCTCGAGTTGGATGATGTGGAATTCCTTAAGGTCCACCTTCCAACAGATCTTGTCCCATCGACCTCGACACTTTATCTGGGATCAAGATTAGAGATTATTTGAAGTGCCTTGGAGCTTGCATTCATCAATGACAAGCCTCCTCGTTGATAACAATGGGAATACAACAATGTCTCTTGATTGTCAAATCTTGCAGGCGACTCGACTTCGACACATTCATTCGTCCCTGTCAAGATGCACCGAGGTACCTTGACACTCATTTACATTATCGGTGAGTTGTCTCGCATTGGTTAACGATTTTCATTATTGATTGGTAATCCAATGATTTCTTCCCATGCTCGACTTCGACACATTTATTCGCATGGTAAGAATTGTACCATGAATGTTGGCTTTGATGAAGACTAATGGTTTTATGGAATCAACAACAACTTGCAGCAGTGAATTTTATTAGTTTCTTGTAGTAGCATGTTCATATTTTTTTCAATTCAATAACAGCTGCGGAAAGTGGCAGTTTCTGCAGCCATTGCTGTAGCAACCTGTTTTCGTCTTTTTGCAACTTTTTCCAGAAGGCAGTTTTGGAAAAATTGTTGCAAGAGATTGGAGCAGAAATAAAAAATTCTGAGCTTCTGGGTTTTCTCAGAATATGATAAATTGAGTAGCAGGCGGACAGAATTTGGAAAAAAGAAATTTTTAAGGGCATTTCAGAAGGGTTTTTCAGGCAAATTTTCAATTTTCAGCATTATGGACAGAATAGGACAGATTTGAGTGTTTTTGCACAGCAGCACCTTTTCTTCATCAAAATGAAATTTTGGAAGCATGTGGCAGTAGAGAAGGTAAAAATACACAGTTTCCCTTTGGAATCACTCAATTTGGCCTTAAAATGAGTCTGTGGCGTACTTTTTTGTTGCAACATTGGGCAGAATGAAGGGTGAAACAGGGCAGAAATTGATTTTATCATAACTTTCAAACCGTGCATCCGTTGGTCCTGAAATTTTTATGGTAAATGCATTGAGGTAGGGTGAATAAACACAGAAAATTTCAGTGTGTATTTTTCAAGAAATTGGCCACTTTCACCTACAGCCATTTCTCATCTTCCGGGAGATCCGTGTAACCAATGGCAGAGATTTTTCGCCGGAAAATGCATAATAATATTGGTGACAACCTCAGAAAATTTCAGGGAAGTCTGATGTACCATTTGAGAGAAATTCCAAAATTCATTTCATTCTACAATTCCACTCCATCTCACTCCATTTTCACTCCATCTCACGCCATTTTCATTTCATTTCACAAGTCCATTCCACTTTCACTCCATCTCATGCCATTTTCATTTCATTTCACAAGTCCTATTCCACTTTCACTCCATCACATTTCACATCCATCTTCCATATTCATACTTCATTTCTTTTTACAGATTGCATGTTGCAGCCACATCTTATTCAGCAATTCTGACTCAATTGTACAGCCTACAAAGAGATGATGATTACAAGAAATTGAAGGATTTTGTTTTGAAGACCAATATGCTCAAAGAGGACCAAAGGAACAACATCAAGCACAGCAATTAACAAGGTCAAAATTCTGAGGTAAATTGTGAAAATTATTTTAATAGCAAAAAGTCAAAACATGAAATAGATACAATGTGTATGATCATATGTTTCCTAAAACAACCTATCATTCGAATTGATTAACATATCTTGGCCATATCCCTTATCCAACATTCCAACCTACTATTCCACATCTCCTTAAGATTGTATCATTCACTTACTTCACCACAAGTTCATCATAAATCCTCCATCATATCCATAGCCACTTCATTTTCCCTTATAGCTTAATTACCTCCATCCATTCACCTCCATTACACTTTGCAGCCAATCCATCTCCAAGTGCAGAAAGGTAATTCTAAGGGTGAAGCATCATTCTTCAACTAATCCATCTTCAGACACAGAGATACAGTTTCAAAAATAAAGCATTAGACTCTGTAGTCAATCTAGCTTCAAGCATAGAAAAGTGATTCTGAAAGGAAGATAACCTGCACAGAGAAGGAATGTGGCTAATTGTCAGGACAGAATTAGTTGAAGTCAAGTATTTGGAAGGATATCCATAAGTCAAGGAACTACTACAACAAGCAGGGAGGCTAAATTTTATCGAGAAATTTGATGGCTTCCATAAGGAGATTACAAAATCTTTTGCCAAATCTTTTGATGGAGCAGAAGAAGAAAAACTGACATGGTTATTGAAAATAAACTCGACACTCCACTACAAGAGGAAGATGAAGAACTAATCTCTGAAAAGTTAACAGAGATTAGAAAATAGATTAGGGCCAAAAGAAGCAGAAAGATAAGGTTGGATTTTCTAACAGAGGTTTCAAAGCACATGGAATAAGTTTTGATGAAATTGCATGAGGACATGCAATAGTCTTGCAGTGGGGGTATGTTGAGCCTTAGAATTACCTTCTCTTTTACAAACCTTCACTTCATTTCATCATTATTTTATCACTTCATAAGCCTAAAATCAATGAAGAATGATTAGGATTGCTTAAAGGTTACATGAAATTGATTAACATATTGTATTTTCATGATTTTTGTTATTTTAACAATTTTCTGCAAAATAGCTACAGAATACAGGCATTCCGTAGCTGACCGCGCATTCCATAGCTGATCCCGCATTCCGCAGCTGTTTTACAGTTTGAGTGGGTTACAGGTGTCATCTCAAAGAAAGGCGCATATGGGCAAATTCCAGACTTCATCCACATCATTCCTTGCTCCCTACAAAGTCTGAGCACAATCCTACATGTGGTTATGCACGTGGGAAACCAAAACCAAGAGGTAGAGTTCTACCGAGACACAGACTCTACAGCTGTCTGCAGCAAAAGTACGCAGCCTTCAATAAGAGTTTTAATTCAAATAGGAATGGGAAAGACAGTAATCCCTGCATTATCTCAAGTTCTGTTATGTAATTTAATTATAAATATGACTTGGGAGACCAAGCAACGCTGGTTAGTTTTTTTGCTTTTTTTGCTAGATTTCAGAACCGTGAATACTCTGTTTTCAGTAATTTTCTCCTTTAATGAAAGAAGCATCATTCTGCTGCATGAGCTGAGTCAATTTTGAGTTAGATTACGTGCTACCAGGTGGTGGAGGGCCCCTACCTCCTGTGCAGCTCTGTTTTTATAATTTAGATAAGTATTTTAGCTCTGTTTTCACAGTTTAGATAAGTATTTACTTTCAATCTTATGTTTATGTTTCAATTGCATTGAGTTATACAACCAGAATTGTTCTAATAAACTTTTCCAACATATTATTCATGATGAACAAGATGGACTGTGTAATTTCATAGAGTAATGGCATGTCAATTTCAATAGAATACTCTGGAGGTAGAATGCATGTGGTTCAACTTTGTCCTTTCTTTTCAAGTATGATAATGGCTCTTTAGTTTAATACTGTTCATTGTAGATTAATAGCATCTTAGTTTAGTTTTAACTCATTGCTTTAACACTTCAAGTTTAGCCGTTGTCCATTGTAGCTTACTTTGTCTTAGTTGATAAATTCACTTTCACAGGCTTAATTATTTACAAAACTTCTTTTGTTAAAAATTCATACTCATACACAATTATCTAGACAGAAGATAGTATCATTATAAGGTCTGGAGTATTTTGCAGCCTCTTTATCATTTCACAAACAAGCCTCTTTCTCAAAGACTATTTTTGAAAGGAAATCTATAACTTTTGAGATAGGTTTAGTGGTGTTAAATTGAGTTGCAGAACAGAAGTAGAAACTAGTTTAGAGTAGAAACTTTACCTTGTTACAAATATTCTTTTCCACACATTTTCCAACAAATCTTTATTCATGGATGAGATGTTGTACATTGTAAGTTATTTGTTTGATTAGTGATTTAGGAGAAAACTTCATTTCCACTTAGCTTGTTCATTTCTCAGGTTCATTTCAATTTCATGTTGTGAGTTTACAATAGAGTCATTATCAAGCTTTGTATTTGTTGGTTTCTAGTCATAGTTAGACTCTGTTTTGTTTCAGCATTTGCATTTATTTACCATCATAATTTAGGCTTTACTTTGTTTTGACATAGTCAATAGCTTCTTTGCACCAGTATTTAGTTCCTTCCCTTTTCAAACATAAAACCATAAAACCAAAAACATCAGAAAACACTAAACACAACGAAGTAGGAAGAGGTTACTTAGGCACATATGGTGCACTTCACTTCAAAGAATACCAACTTCTGCTGACAATTAAATGAAGTCAATTTAGGAGACTAGAAGCTGAGCCCAAACAGATGTATCGCAGATAATCTTCTCTTCATGTGTTTTCAATAATGTCCACAATCTGAGCCAAAGATCATGCTCTAATACCATTATAGTATCCGCAAATGGAATAATGCATTGATACACAAACACAATATTTGAAACTGCAACAAGTATACATAAAAGATTCAAAAATAATAGAATATATAGAATATTTGAGCCATTTTATTCATTGGAGATGGATTACAATTAAACAATGTTCAAAATAGATGCAATCAAGCCAAATACACAGGCTAGAATGACCCTCAAAACATGCCAAAGTAGGCACTTTATAACTGGAGAGTTGCTGGAAGAAATATTGCACAGTCCCTTGAGTAGATAATGTACATATGGCTGTTGGCTAAAAGGACAATGTAGATATATGGAAATATGGAGCTCTGATGATGCCAAGATTCTAGATTTGGGCTCTGTGATGGAATCCCAAGATAACCCATAAAGTAAATTCTAGATCTATGAGATTGAAAATTTAACCTCTTGGGGTTTGATCCCTTGACTATTGGTTTATGCATATTTGAAGCTAGATCTAATAAATAGATGGTTGAAATATGTCACAAGATCAGATCTATGCTTGAAGGGTTGATCCCTTCACTAGATCCTCAAGCTAGAAGCTCAAGATATACCTCCTCAATCCTCCTCTAATGACTATAGCTACTGATACACAATTTTTGCCAAAAAATGCGTTGTCAAGGATGGAGGTTCTCTATATTGCCGCTAAAATATGAAAATCAGCTGAAGAATGATGGAAATAATGAATAAAATGTGAAGGAATGGTCCATAGGATTTCCAGTTGAAATGCTGAAAACTTCCCTTCTCCCTTGGATCTGCAAGACTGGACTACACAATTCCTGATGGAACTGCTACTGTTGGGAGATGTATGATTGATGGCGTGATGCCCGATATAGATTTGAATAACTAGAAGGCTGATCTTGAACCACAAATTGAAAGGATGAACCCTTCACTGGTTCCTCAACTGGAATACTAAAGGAGAACCTCCTCCTCTCAAACCCTGATGCAGAAATGCATTATTTCTGAATATGTATGGGTTGCAAAAAGTAGGAACAATGTGGCACCAATGCCTGATGATGAATTGGAGCTCAGAATAACCTTAGCAGAGTAGGCACTCAAAGTCCCCCACAGGTAAGGGTGGGATTCCCGCTCGGAAAAACCCTGTGCTACAAAGCACTGCTGACTTAGCTAAACAACATAAGCGTGCATAGAAATGTCAAATGAAAAATATAGATCTAAAAAGATAAAAATTAATAATACAAACCATACCTTATATTCTGCCTTCATCTTCCTTATATAGATTTTGAGCCTTCCCATGCCTTGGCCCACCTCATAACTACGTTGTGCATGTGGACATAGGTCTCCATGTTGACTGCGATGTCTCTCCATGATCTCCATCATGTATGCATGTAATGATCACCCTTTCCATCATGCGTGCATTAGATGCACCACTTCCTCCACTAACTTATCATATGTGCTTTATGTCTTACTCTTAATGCACTATGATCTTAGTTGACCTCTTACACTATCCTCATGATTTTACATTTAAGATCCATGATCTTACTTGACTGCCTCAACCTCCATGATCTTTCTCATAAATGAGATATGACCTCCACTCCTTTCACATTAAGTAGCTACTCCACTACTCCATAATGTAGATCTAGATCTGAAATATCCACATACACACATCAAAAGTGGATATTATTCATCTATGGGGTTTGTGGGTCCCTCCACCCTCTTATTTACTTAATTAATTATGAAAATTAAGAACTCTAATATTCCAATTATCTTGTTAAAAATTGGGAATATCACAAAGATCAAGAATAGAAGATTCATCATGTCCACATCTGGATGAAAAACTAACATCCCACGTGTTTTGGGAATGATTAGAAGTAGTAATATCTATGAGAACTAAACTTTCAGAATACTGAACATGAATTATAGAATCATGGAATATATCAGGATGATGTAGGAGAGGTGTGGAAGGAATAAAATCGTCCTTCATCACAAATTCTTGTTCAGCTATGGGCTTCACACATAATCATCATAGATTATATCACAAGGTCGTTGAAGAACACCAAATACATCCAGCACTTGATCCTCACGAAAATCAAAATAGTTATTCTAAATAAGAGAACACAAAAACTCACAATCCAGAAGATCAAAGGAACCAAATGATGAAGTAAGAGGAGATAACACTTCATTGTAACCATCATATTCACAATCCAAACCTACACTGGAATTTTGACTATGTGGGGTGGGAGAAGATGGTGGTATATCAATGGAAAAATTCTCCAGTTATCCCACTTAAACCTGCAAAACTAGATCTATTTGATGAGAAGGGGATGAAGGGTGACTTGGAACAACAGCTCCATCTGTCACAGATTTGGAAGCTCTAATACTGAGGTATGTTGGGAGAGGTTCGAAAGATTCAAGTTCATGTGGATTTTCTAAAATGTGAAAAAGATATAGGAATATGTCTACCAAGAAAAACCAATCAACAACATCTTAAGGAAATTTGAATAAAATATGAATAAAACGATCGTAAAAATCCTGGGTAAATACATCAAGTTCTTTTCACAATTTAAGAACTTTTGGTCACAAATATTTACGTTCATACACATCACGTGAAAAACAACTCTGTGAAAAGATGTTTGAATTAGTGTGTGGAGGCATAAGGAAATGTGCTACACTAATTCCGTGCATGCCCTTTAAACATGACAATGAATAACCTACAACAAAAATCCTCACAGTGGATGTTGTGTTTTGTGCAGAAGTCAAGAAAATGATTAATGTGCTTAAATAAGGTTGTTTCACCCTCTCCATTGAATTTGAAATTTGACAAGTCGTGAATGATTCTTGCCGTCACTTTCAATTTTTCGGGTTTAGAAAAACATTTCGAGGTTTTGATTTTGGGTAAAGCCATAAATTAGTGTGGAAGTTCAAACAGACTTCATGGGCTCAACTTGTCATCTAGCCCTCCTTCTAGCATCATAAATGTTTACGGTGCTAGATTTTCCAACATTCAGGGGATCCCCCTGATATGAAGTCCCAACTAGACCTCACAACATTTGGAGTCAGAGTCCCAACAGTGGGTCATTAATGATATTCCTTGGTTGCAAAAACACATAAAGTGATGTACCGTGACTGGTGAGAGAAACTATGTGACCCTGCGGATAGTCAAGTGCGATTCATGAATGGTTCCAACGCATGAAGGGAAATCAAGTGAGCCCCTTAAAATCCTGTAATATTATGCACGTTGAAAGGAACACACCAGCATAATAACATCATGAGTTAACATGAAAAATAGTCCACAAGTTAAGGTCAAAAATTAATACAATAACACACATTCAACAATATTCATACAAATGCAAACAAAATAGTTCATAATAATAAGCGTAAATTAAACAACATAAATTACAAATACAATAAGAATAGTCCTACTATATTCACAACATATGCATGAAAGTGTGCAGGCTTTGAGATTTTATTAAAAGTGAAAGTTCCAATCATACATACACCATTTATGGACCACTAGTCCTAATAGTGGAACATTATAGTCAAGAACACCTACTCCTCCAAAGAAGTATACTCCTTCTATGCTGCGAAGAAGCCAAGGCTCTCTCACATTAGGGGAATTTTGAGGTCTAAAATGGGCCTCCTGAGAAAAAAGTACAGCCAAAATAAAATTTATAAGAATGAAAATCATCAAAGATTATGATGTCAACCATGTGGGATGATTCACGATTTTTGGAGTAAAAAGGTAAAAGTATTAAAAAATAATAAAATAATAAAACTACTTTTTCAACTTATCTCCCTAATTTTTTACTCAAATTTCGAGTGAGAGTACTCATTTGATGCAAAAATTAATTCATCATCCAAGGAGTACCCATGTTGCATACTTTTGATGGAACCTGCTACATGAAAAATGAGAAATACATGAAAAAATGTGATTGAAATAAATTTTTTCATGTGTTTCTCATTTTTCGTGTATCACGACCCATTGAAAGTATGTAACATGGGTACTCCTTGGATGAGGAATGAAATTTTGCATCAAATTACTTTTTTCACTCTAAATTTGAGTAAACCCATAGGGAGATAAGCTGAAAATACGAGTTGAAAATATAGTTTTTATTTTTTCCCTCTAAAATTTGATGATGTAATCTAATGTTATTTTATTATTTTCACTATGATTTTATAATTTCCTTAGGAGGCCCATTTTAAACCTCCCCTAATGCAACTCCAAAGCTCATTCCAAGCCTAATCCTAGCCAAATTATTGGCTCCCAATATCCCTTTACATGAGTTATGAGAATATATTTATAACAAAGGGGGGTGGTGTCCCTTCACATTACCCTTTGGAACTCTTTGAATTTCCTCATGACTCTTCAACTTCTTTTAAAAAATAACTCATTACATTACATCATGAATTTTCAAATTCCAATATTAGGATTTTGAATTTCAATTTACAATAATTATAAATAATATTACATTTACACTCATACCCATATAAGACAAAATAGGGTAGAGACAACTATACAACCTAACAAGACAAAACACTATGATGATTGAGTTTGGGGAAAGTATATCTTAGCCACTTCTACTTGATGCTTCTCGGTCACATATTGGTTCCAATATTGATACTGTGCGATGACATCCCCAAACCGCATAATTGTGACTCGTTGGAAGTGTACACCAGACTTCGTAGCATCCGGGTACAATGATTTAGAACCAATCTTGACTTCCTTCTTGAGAAATAGAAACATTGTTTTGATCTAGATAGGATGACCAATTTAGTTCTTCATATTCTATCTTTTAAGCTCCAAATCCTCCTTGGTGGCAATTTGGCTCAGCTGCTCCAAGTACTCTTCAGTCCCCTACCTAACCTGGGGTTTGCATTTAGATTCGGTGAGCGAGCCAACTGATGTGATCCTGTATGTTCTGACCATGAAATAAAACTATTGTATAACCATATATATGAGGCTTGAATACTTCCAATGAACGAGGAAATCTTCTTATTGTTATGAATCAACATTCAAACTCGTTCTTTCTCCAGCTCTTCATGCGGCTTCATTTTCTTTACCAAGTTAAGTGGTGCCCCATTTTATCACATTGTCCATTCATGTATGTTGATGATGACATCTTGTACATTCTTGATAGTTTTGACAAAGTAATTTCTCTACTGCTACAATCCATTCAAGTGGACAACTACGTTATGTATGGTCATAATCTCCTCATATAGGTCCTACATGGTCTCTCCAAATGTTGATACGTCACTGAGTATCGTTGCTCTCTTTTCCTCCAAGTAGACTTGTGCGAAAGCTGTGTTCTGCATTTTTGTGTAGAGATGTTCTATATCTGGCTTGAAAACCTGTAATTTCTGCTCCAATTTCTTATTCTCAGCCATAAAATACTGAGTGTTTGATCTCACTGCATCTGCAAAGATCAAGTTGGCTTCGGAAATGGTGTTTGGATTATTTTTTATCTCTGCCACTATCACCCTCTCTCTAATGAATGTAGGCGATGCGTGATCATACAAATTTTTTTTTCTTCAATCTTGTACAAAATTATTTTTAAATTCATCATATGAAATATTGTACACATCCATTACCATATCATCATCAAGGGGAACTATGTTTTCTTCCTCGGTTGTGGATAACTATGTGGTTGGAGGTGGTGAAGAGTGAACGATGACCTGTAGTGCACTAGGATCAGGTCAACATATTCATTCTACAGCTCTGGTTCAAACTCCATGTCTGCAAATTCAATAAAGTCTTCAATCTGCTAAGAAATCTGTAGATCATGCATCTATCCACTTTCCTCTTCTGCTACTAGTTGATTATGTTCTTTCTCTTCTACTTGTCTCTTCACTATTTCTACTATTATTATGCCTTGCCTTTCTTCTTTTTCATTCTTATGATTCTCCTCTTGTTCTCTCCTCCTTTGTTCACTTTCTTCCCTCAGTTATTGTTCAAATTTATGCACCCTCAGTTCTGACTCCTGCAAGGTCTATTTTTCTATCTTTCTCCGCTCTACTCTCTACATCCTCTGCTTCCTTTTTTCTTCTAATTCCAAAGCTTCTTGCATGAGAATTGGATCCACTTTCATCTTGCAACTTTTTTATCCTTATATACTTTCAACAACCTTTCTCTTTCCCTTATCTTGTAGCAGGTTGTTGCCTTCTGTTATTGCTGCTTATGGAGTTGCTACTCTCTAAGGAGTGTCTCATGAAGTTCCATTTATATTGACTAGCTCGCGGGGTTTGGAGGCATTGTATAAATGTTTCCATGGAACCTTCTCCATCCAGAGAAATGTCCCAGTGGGATAATTGTAATATATTTTCATACAGTGGCCTTTGCAAATTCTTGTCGGATCATACGAATTGAAGTATTTCTTACCAAACTCAAAATTTTCTATGGATTTTTCTTCGGTATCCGCAATTTTGAGATTCCTTGATCTCGTATAATCCAATATGCAAAGGAATAATGGGAAATGGTGCTTTATTATTTCTATGAAATATTGTTGACAACCCTATGGTGAGATGGTATGACACGTATTGCATGATAAGCTTATCGATGGCATATGTTGGTAAAAGATGAAATGACTTTTGTCCGTTGAACACTCTAAGAAGTGTGCCATCCAGTAAGGAAAACCAATCCTTGATCTCTAATTTTTCCTCCATTTCTCCTTGTGACATGCAAGGTGGATCTTCTCCAAGGATAAGGTTGTATAGAGGAATGATGAAGTGGTTAGTTGGCTGCTCCATAACTCCTCAATGACTGTAGTCTGAAAGAAGATTACAATGAACATATACAACAGGGTGTTGTGGATTTCATGTCCATTTCATGCTAGGGAGGTGATTCTATGAATAGATCACATCTAGAATATATGAAGACATATAGAAACTTTCTTTCTCGTTGTTAGGAGGATCCCAAGCCCATGCTACATGGGCTCTCAGTCGTTGAGCCAAAAAATATGATAAGTTGAACTTCTTCCCTTCCTTCATAACCTGGTTCAATAAGACCACCTACCCTTTAGGAAAGGTCTCCATGCTTTGCTGACCGTGAATTCTGCAAGCTATGATAACCAGGAGATGGTAGGCCCTCGTGAGAGACTTTGTATTTTATAAAGGGGTAGGTGTCTATCGAAACTGTGAAGGATCTTTGACCCAACCTTTGACAATATCTCTTGTGTTCACATAGTTTTTGTTGTAATAGAAGTATGAGTAAATGAGATTTGGTATATTGGGAAGATGATACATGAGCTAATAATATTCCACCCAAAATGTAGCAATATTTTGTCCATTAGCACTATTCAATGTCATGGTATTCTCATCAATATTTGAAAAAATCTAGCTGATGACATATGCATATGCGAAGGGTGGATATATGCATGCAACCTTGTGTAATATTGACCCCTAAACACTGATGTAAACTTGTCGTTCCTCTAGATCATATCTCAAGCTCTTTTCTACAAACACTTTCACAACCTTGTGCCATGTTAGATCTGAATCCTTTTCAAAACACAATTGAGTGTCTACATACACTAGAAAATCTACTGGTGTTTGATCAATTTCTTCCCCAATACTGTTTTCAATGGTCTCTTTTGAAGCAACTCTCTTTGGTTCCATGGTAACAATGACTTTAGGAGAGATGTAATTCAGCAACCATGGTACTTGTGGGACAAAATAGGCACTCATGGAAAACAAACATTAGCCTTTTGCAAATATAACTTCAAAACATGATCAAGAAGAAAACGGGGCAAATGATGAGAGGGATGACATATTTTTCGTCAAAAAGAAAGGGAGATTGGTTGCGGGAACTATGCACTATGTAGTCCCAACAACCAAGGATATAGCTTGAGGTTTGAGACTGCGCAATGCACTGTTCAGCCTGGGCAATGGACTCAGAGAAATTGTGCATTGCGTAGTATTAGTGGCCAAGGTAGAATAATGATCCTTGGAACTGTGCAATGCACAGTTGGGCCAACCTTTATTGCACATTGCACAGTCTCAAAGGCTAAGATATTGGCTTGAGCCTCAAACTTGTGCAATGCCCAGCTAGAAAAAATGAAACATGATCAAGGGAAGTTAAAATATGCCTGGTGGAAGTGTGGGAAACGAGAAGATCTAAGTGATGGTATGAGTTTGAGTGAAAATATGGATAATTATAGGTAAATTGATGTAAATCAAGTGTAGATACATAATAAACATAAGTAAAAACAAATTTGTGAGGAGAGTCCTTGAAATGACATCCATCAGTAAAAAAAGAAGGAAAATGATGCGACACTTGTGAAAGGAAAATGAAAACTTGAAAGAACACAAAGAAAAGCTTAAAATTTTTGAGAATTCATCAATCATGAAGAGAAACAATTGAAACAATTCTCACGAAAGAGAAACAATAAAATGCGACAAAAAAAGTGGCAAAAAACAATAAAAGAAAAAATCACTCGGAAAAGAGATGAAAACTCCATTGAAGGTTCTTTGATCTACTCACGAATGCTTAGAGCTCGAAAATAGAATGTAAAAAATATCTCTATGGGAATCAATTAAATATATTTGAGAAAATTATAGTTTATGATGCACATGCCTAAAATCAAGGAAAAAGTGACACTTAGTGGGAGTTTATAAAAATAACAGATGTGCCTCCTTTGGGAAACTAATAATGAATCCCTATTTAATAGGGATGTTTTTTTATTTTTTTATTTTTTTATTTTTGGATTTTTTGGGAAATTTTCCATGCAAACTCCTCGGAAATATTGTGCAATTCTGGGGAACTAGGCAACTTTCCAGCTTGGTGAATTGCACAGTTTCCAAGCTCAAGAGAATTATTTGCGAAATTTTTGGGCTCAATGTTGTGCTTGCTTCCATGGCTATGTATTTTCTGAGCTCAAGGAAAATATTCTAGTCAATATTACACAATTCCAATCATCAAGGTTGGCTTGCCTTCATTGATTGCACAGTTTCTATGGGAAATCCCAGAACTGCTGTAAGACCAAGTCACGAGGTTCGCTTGTGACTTAGAAAGATTAGTTAAGTGTGAAAACAAGAAAACACAAGAAAAAATGAAAAGGATAAGTCTCAATCAAATTGGGAATACTTTACAACAATGCAAGATAAGCTCTCTTGGATTATAAGGAAGGCTCCAAAATCTAAGCATGGGAAAAATTTTGGAGGGTGGTTGTAGCTACTACAAAAAAATCATGGGTGAATGGATCCATGCCCATAAGATTCCCAATTTTTTTTATTTTCTATGTGTGGGGCGTTGAACCATTTAAGCCAACTTGTTTTTGCTTCCCTTGTTATGATTTATCACCAAATGAAAATGTTGTACAAACCCCATCCACTTGTAACGCCTGGTCTTCTATAGATTACTCTGGGCCTACAAGTACTATAATGGCTTGTAACCTGTGTGGATCACTGTATCCTTTCCCATCAAATAATGCATCCACTTATTCACAACTTGCAGCATGGCATATAGCTCCTTATCGTAGGTAGGTAGTGAAGAACTGGCCCATGAAACACTTCAAAATGGTAGCATATATGCCTTCGTCCCTGCATCAAGACAACTCCTATAGCATACCCACTTGCATTTGTGTCCACTTCAAAGGGCCACTACAAGCTTGGTAATGCCAGAACTGGTGCTTGAATTCTATTCTTATTTAGCTCCTAGAAAGCCTTCTGCTGACCTTTTCCCAACTAGAAATTCTTGCCACTTGCGATTATGGCATGGAGCGATGTTGGTACCACTAAAAAGAGGCTATGAATTTCCTCAGGTACTATGTTTCCTAAATGAAACTCCTGACCTAAGAAAAATTAGTAGAAAATGGCTATTTCATGATGGCCTCCATCTTAAAAGGATCTATCTTCAATTCTCCTCAATCGATAACATACCCTAGATACACCAAATACTGCTATGAAAACTCGCACTTCTTGAGATTTGCTATTAGTTGGTGCTCCTTCAATGTTTCCAGCACCTACATCAAATGTGACATATGCTCCTCCCATGTAGCACTATATACCAGTATATCATACAAATATGAAATAAAAAATTAATATATAAAAGGGCGCAATACATCATTCATTAATCCCATAAATGTAGTTAGTGCATTGCATAGGACAAATTACATAACTAACCACTCCTACAAACCTTGACTAGTTTTGAAGGTAGTCTTCCATGTATCTTCTTCTTTGACTCGAACCTAGTGATATACAAACTTCAAGGCCATATTGGCTAAGAGATTTGCCTACTACAACTGATCTAGCATATCGTGTATCCTAGGAAGGGGCTATCTGTTATTGAGCGTGATTTTATTCAAGGACCTGTAATCTATATACATCCTCCAAGTCTCATCCTTCTTTGTAAAAATGATGATGGGTGACCCACATGGTGATGTAATCAGTCAAATGACACCTCGTTCCAAAAATTTCTGCAACTTTTTCTTCACGTCACTTGCTTCTATCAAAAAACTTCCCATAAAACCCAATATTTGGAAATGGGGAGTCTCGCCATAGTTAGATCTCATGCTCCACTTCTCTCTCAGGTGGTAACCCTTTAGGTTCTCAAAACACATCCTTGTATGCATATAACAACTCCTCTAATTGTTGTTTATGTTTATTAGTACACCCCTCTAAGGGTGATTTACCTCTTATTTAATCCTCTTCAGACTAAATTTCTCTTAAAAATAATAAAACATAGTTGTTACTAGAACTGATCAGTTTCTTGGCTTGGTTGGCACTTACAAGTAAAAATATTTACTTTCATTTGTGAGCATTGATGATAAATTATTTTCCATCCTTGATGAGCCGGTACTGATTGGATATCCTCATAAATATTTCATCATGTATGTACATATATGGACTCCCAAAAATGACTCCACATGCTCCAAGGGGAACCACATATAGGTCTACTTCATCAATAAAATCAGCACTGATAGAAAATCTAATTTTACATTGTTTTGTTGCCTTCAACTTTGCATCCTTGTTTAACCATCCAAATGGATATGGGTTTGGATGATCACAAACTTTCAACCCCAGATTTTTTACCAAATATGCTACAATGTTATTCTCCTGTGATCGTGAGTCAAATAGAGCATCAATATTTGTCCTCTTGACCTATATGTCTTCCTATTGTTCAAGGATACTAAGATTCACCTCCTTCTGTATGGACATAAGAAGGATCTTCTCATCCACATATGAGTTGCTTTCAAATTGGTTGCTTGAATCTGTGGCCATGAGATTCTGCTTCTTGTTCTTCAGGTTTAAATGTGGATACTAGTTCCAACACTTCTCCTCTGTATGGACATCAACGTTGCAGTGGTTTCTAGGATCTTTGCAATGGTGTTTTGTGGCTACCATATTTTTATCTTTTCCCCCTTTTTGCTTCTCCTTTCCCTCCTTAGAATCTTCTTGTTTCTCCTTCTATTTCGATCCACTTGATTGTGATCTTTTTAGGCCTATGTTCTCTAGATATTGTGCTTGTACACAAGCCTCATACTCTGATTTGGGCTTGAACAACATCATTTTCTCACACAGATGGTAGTGTATACCTCCCAAATACTTGAGGAGTACATCTGGGTTATTTGGAGAGATATCGAACATTATAGCCATCTTTATGCATTATGTGGTGTACTTTTGCATGCTTTGTCCCGAATTTTTCCTGAAGTAATGCCATTGGATCCACTGGTACTCCATGTACCCAATGGGATAAAATTGTGACTTAATGAGGGTTTTGAGATCTTCCCACTTATTCACTAGATTTTCTCCCTCCAACCTTAGGGTTTTCGTGTGTCTCTTCCACCAAGTCAGTACATGACACTCTAATTTCAACCATGTGAATGAGATCTTTTTCCCTTCCTCGATGTGATGGACATTGAAATAAACTTCCAATTGCTACAACTAGTGGTTCAATTTCAGAGCGTCGATATCATCATTGTATGACTTGATATCGACTTTTTCCTCCATTTTAAAAAAGGAATTATTCATAACACTCGGATTAGGTTTATCTTTTCTAGGCTCTTTCTTCAATTGGTTCTCCATTTCTCACCAATCTTTGGATCCACATTCCTATTTATCCTCTACATTACAATACCCATTTTCTCAAAATATCCCCAACTTGTTATTCAAGTCGCCATGAGGAAGCTTACATTTCAGTTAATATCCATGACTTGTTGTTCCAGTCGCATAAACCTCACCTCTACAAGATCACGGGCTTCATTTATATATTCACCTACCATGATTAGGATTTTAGTATTTTGATCCCTGCCGATCTGAATCCCTAAAATATCCACAAAATAACCAAATAAACTTGCTTTGATACCAAATTATTCGTAAAATTTTGTGGATATTCCACTCGATGGTTCGCCACAACAAATATGATAATAATATATTAAAATACTATAATTTTACATTATTACAGTTTTAGTAAACTTTAAGATCTGTGTATTTAACTGTAATTAGTGCATGCATGCGAATATAAATTATGTAGAAAAATTAAGAACAAAAAAATAAGCTCACACATGCACATAAGACAGAAGATATTTTCTATGGGAAACCCTTTTGGGAGAAAACCTAGCTGGAAGGTCAGGTTGTTTTTATCTATTTCTCTATCTGGAAAAATAGCTGTAGGTACAAATAAGTACTACCCGTGTCTTGTGGGCTACTACAATGCATATATCCTCTATTTATGATCTACCTCATATCTCTCATAACTATCTTTACTCAACTATGGAACAAAATTCTCTCAAAAGAATGGAATGCTTCTTCCTCCTAATGGCGTGGTAATAACACAACCCAATAGCCTACCAATGGTTAATTTTGACTACATAAAATCTTAACTAGAGTTACAATATAGAATCTTTGTTAGGTCCCTATATTAAAACTTTAGTCCCTTATGGTGGTTATTATATCCCCCTTATTGTTATTTTTGTACCCTTGTAACCCCGATATTGTTATTATTGTGCCCTTCCGTTGTTATTTTTAGGTCGGCTAGGATTATATTGTGACCCCATGGACTCCTATATATAGAAGGAGGTTTTGTCATTTGTATCATCCAAGAATTGTTCATTTATTTAATATAAAGGAGGTTTTCCCCTCAAAGTGGCTGAATCATAAGGCATTGATCTCTGTTTTCTTCTATTTTTTGAGTTGGTTTCATAACATTTGGTATCAGAGCTTTGGATTCTAGGGTTTCCCTGCTACAAACAGGTCATTGTGGAATTTTATCTATAACTTTTTTTCTACGAAGGTTCAGAAGATGAAATTTTTATCACGCGAAGATGAAATCCCGAAGAAGTCCATGTAGAAATTTGAGATCATGGTTTGCAACATTTTCGGAGATATGATATGTGGAAGTTAGGGTTTGTTCAGTCCCCCGAATTTCATCTCAAAGAGGTGACCGTGGGAAAAATGTCATAATTCTCCCTCTGAGCATCGAATTGGGATTATGTAAAAAGTGGAGAAACGTACACGGAATTTATTTTCTTGTGGATCAATTTCAGAGCCAAAGGAAGAAAAAAAGACATGTGGTACGCCGTACAAGTTCTCTCTACTGAACCAGTCCATAATTAGGTCATTGTGGGAGATTGGGTATAACTTTTCCTTGAAGCATCCAAATCAGGTCAGATCAGTGGCATTCGAAAAATGATTTAGAGGGCTACTATAGCACCAAATTTTAGATATTGAAGATCTAATATCATAGAGATAATTCAATTTCAATATCGAGATCCTCAAAAGCATGAAAAAGGTGTGTATTTTTTCTCAAATTGCATAAGTCTTGTTTGAAAAATAAATTTGAAGTGATTCCAAGGGCATATTGAATCATAAATATTAGTATTGGGTTCTAAAATTCCCCCTAAAAATAATTCAATGCCCTTTAAGCCTTTAAAATACCCTATTATGACTCATGAATATGAAGAATTGCAACATGATATGTGAAAATTACAAGAGCAAGTGCACCAAATTTCGCTCACGTAAAGAGCAACAAAAAATAAAATGGAAACTTTGAAGAAAGGCATGGAAGCTAAGATGGATGGTTTGAAGAAATGTGTGGAAGCTAAGATGGATGGTTTGAATAAAAGCATGGAAGACATGGAAGCTAAGATTGATGGTATACAAGAAAAAATTAAAGACAACATGGAAGACATGAAGAATGATCTAAAAGAAGACATGGAAGTTTTGACAAGTTGATAAAAGAAATGATTCCCAATGGTGAAAAGATAGTAGAGGAAACTCATGACGAGAAAAAAATAAATCTTAATCGTGATTTCATACACTCGAATGTTGGATTTAAGACCCACCATATTCCAAGATCGATATGAGGAAGTTTGATGGCAAGGATCCCACAACATGGATGCTACAAATGGAGCAATATTTTGATCTCACTAATTTGAAAAACACACAAAAGGTACGCATTGTATGTTTATATTTAGAACAAAATACATTTTTAAGGAATTAATGACTTTTCTCCTATAAAAAAATTATCAACTGGTCAATTTTTAAAGAGGAAATGATAGCACATTATGAGCATACAAAGAGCAACACCTTCTTTAGCCAATTGATAAATCTCAAAAACAAGGGTTCAGTGGTGGAGCACATTGAAGACATCCAAAAATTGAATATAAGGTTAAATGACATTCCAGAGGAACATAAGATTGATGTCTTTATGGGGACTTTAAAGGATAACATCTAACATGAGGTTCGCCTTTGGGAACCTGATTCATTAGAGAAGGCATTTAGGTTGGCAAGAAAAATTGAATGTAAAATTATGGCGAGAAGGAAGCCTACCACTCACATCTATAAAGATGAAAGTGTTGCTACTCCTAGACTTCCACAACCTACAAGTTTGACACCACAACAATTGGAAGAAAAAAGAGCAAAAGGGCTTTGGTACAGTTGTGATAGCAAATACAATAAAGGTCGTAAGTGTACTGAGAAGAAATTAGTTTACATAGATTGTGAAGAGGAGGAATAAAATGAACAAGAAACTTCAAAAGAAGAGGATATACACTAGGAACCAACCCTAGAGAAAGAAAAAATGAGTCTGACCATAACATGCAATGCATTGGCAGGAATTACCACTCGTCAAACTCTCAAGATAGAAGGACATATCAAGAATAAAAACCTAATAGTTTTGATTGATTTTGGTAGAAATCATAATTTTATTCATTTTAAGTTAGCCAAGGAATTCAATTACTTGCTATACTTAGCACGAGAATGTCAAGTTATGGTTGCAAATGGAGTAACTATAAATTTCTCTAGAGAACTCCATAATATTAAGATAAGCATGGTAGAATATGTATGGAATAGCCCAATGCTTTCCATTCCATTGGGAGGTGTTGATGTTGTACTATGAGTACAATGGTTACAGTCCTTGGGGATGGTGGCTTTTAATTTTCAATAAATTTTCTTGAATTTTTTTTTGGAAGGAAAGGAAGTCGAATTACGGGGTATCAGAGGGAATCTAAGAAATATAATAAGTTCTAATGTCATGAAAATTCTTTTGAAGAAAGAAAAACGAAGCATAATTACATAATTATTCTCACTAGAAGTTCCAACATCAAAATCATTTATTTCTCTAGATCTACAAAAAGTATTGGAAAATGAGTCCAAGGTGTTTGAAACTCCCAAAGGACTCCCACATATTTGTGGTCATGATCATGCTATTCATTTGATTCCAGGAAGTGTTCCTCCAAACATCAGGCCTTACAGATATCCTTATGTCCAAAAGAGAAAAATTGAACGTATGATTACATAAATGTTAGAGGTTGGTATAATTCAACATAGTCAAAGTTCGTTCTTTCGTCCAATAGTATTGGTGCATAAGAAGGATGGATCATGGCGCATGTGTCTGGATTATAGGTAGCTCAATAAGCTCACTATTAAAGATAAATTTCCCATTCCTGTGATTGATGAATTATTGGAAGAATTACATGGAGCAATTTATTTTACCAAGTTGGATCTTCGTTTAGGATATCAACAAATTAGAATGCAGACTAAAGATATTCCGAAAACAGCATTTCAATCTCATGAGGGTCATTAGGAATTTCTGGTCATGCCTTTTGGCCTTACTAATGCACCTTCTATATTTCAATGGTTGATGAATACCATTTTCAAACCCTTCATTAGAAAATTTTTGTTAGTATTTTCTGATGATATACTAATCTATAGTAGATCTTGGAAGCATCATGTTCAACATATTGACAGGGCGCTCAAATTATTGGAGGAGAAACAATTATATGAAAAAACCTCCAAATTTTTCTTTGGAGTATAAGAGGTGGAATAGCTGGGTCATATTGTATCTCACAAGGGTGTTAAGGTAGAACCTAACAAAATTAAAGCCATTAAGGAATGGAAAGTCCCCATAACCATAAATTATTTGCGAGGTTTTCTTGGGTTAACAGGGTATTATCGCAAGTTTGTTAAGAATTATGGGAGAATAGCATCACCTCTAACAACATTATTGAAGAAAGATGCATTTTCATGGACTCCTAAAGCAACTAAGGCCTTTGTACATCTTAAAGAGGCAATGTGCCTAGCACCCGTTTTAGCTACACTAGACTTCACAAAAACTTTTATTGTGGAATGTGATGCCTTAGGAAATGGAATTGTTGTTGTTTAATGCAAGAAGGAAGACCCTTCTCTTTAAAAAAAAATCCAATCAAAGGAAAGTATTTACAAAAAGATATTTATGAGTAGGAAATGTTGGCAATAATACATGCACTAAAGAAATGGAGACCTTACCTAGTGGAAAGACGCTTCAAGGTGAAAATTGATCATGATAGTATTAAACACTTTTTGGAACAAAGAATATCTTTAGAAGAGCAACAAAAATGGGTCACAAAGATGTTGGCTTATGACTTTGAAATGATCTACAGAAAAGGGAAGCTAAATGTTGTTGTAGATGCACTCTCAAGAAAGGATGACCAGGTGGAAGCATTGGTTTGTGCCATTTCTATTATCCAACCAGATTGGATAACTGAAGCAAGGGATGAATGGAAGAAGGACAAAGAAGTGTGGACACTCTTTCAAAATTTGCAGCAATATCCTAGTACATATGATACATTTAGTTGGAAAATTTATTCCTTATGGCACAAATATCACTTATATCTTTGTAAGAATTCCCAACTAAAACAAAATATTATTTTGGAATTGCACATTTATCCTTTAGGAGGACACACATGATTTTTAGAAACTTACCATAGGGTGAATTTTTTTTTTTTTGGATGGCCTTAAATCTGATATTTAAAAGTTTGTGAGGGAATGTTTGGTTTACCAACAAAATAAAGTAGATACAATTAAGAGCCTAGGTCTTTTATAACCTTTATCCATTCCAAGTAAATGTTGGGAGGAGATTTCAATGGATTTTATCACAGGTTTACCTAAGTCTGAAGGAAAGAGTGTTATCATGGTGGTAGTTGATAGAATTACCAAGTATCCACACTTTTGTGCATTATCTCATCCATTTAAAACAAGTACGGTTTCTACTCCATTTACAGAAACAATTCAAAAGCTAGATGGAAACCCAAAGATAATTGTAAGTGATATAGATCCCATTTTTACTGGAAATTTTTGGATGGAATTATTTTCTTGTTTTGGTACTCAAATAGCTCATAGCTCATCTTATCATCCTAAATCTGATGGTCAAACTAAGATAGTGAATAAATGTTTCAAATGATATCTTCATTGTTTTGTATTTGATAAACAAGCACAATGGGTCAAGTGGTTACCTATGGCTGAATGGTGGTATAACACATCCTTCCATACTACAACAAAAATGACCCCATTTATGGCACTTTATGGATATCATCCACCATTCATCGCATCATCTTTAATAGAAAATTCTAAGGTTAAAGTAGTGGAAGATCATATCGAGCATCAACAACAAGTTCTCCAACTCTTAAAGGATAACCTAAATTTGGCACCAAATCGAATGAAATAATAGGCGGATCAACATCGTTGCGAAAGAATTTTTGATGTAGGATATTGGGTGTTTTTATGAATACAACCATAAAAATAAATTTCCCTTGAGAAAGCTAAGAAGGATACTAAATTATCGCCAAAGTACTATGGTCCTTACAATGTTTTGCAAAATATTGGTACTATGGCATAAAAATTGGAGCTTCCTGCTTCTTCGTGAGTGCATCTAGTTTTCCATGATTCATGATTAAAGAAGATTATAGGTGACAAACTTCTAGTTCAAACAATATCTCCAAAACTTGATGAGGAAGGAAAAATAATATTTGAACCTGAAGCAGTCACGGAAACAAGAAATCGACAGCTACGAAATTGATCAATTTAAGAGTATCCCATCAGCTGAAATAACTTACCGACTGAAGATTCTATATGGGAGGATGATAATTTTATACAGAAGTATCCAGAGCTACTCAAGCAATGAGGACAACACTTTTTTGAAGGAGAGGGGAATCTTAGGTCCCTATATTACTAGTGTAGTCCCTTATTTTGGTTAGTATAGCCCCCTTGTTTTTATTGTTGTAACCATGTAACCCCCATATTGTTATTATTGTGCCCTTACATTATTATTGTTAGGTCAGCTAGGATTATATTGTGAATCCATGGACTCTTATATATAGAAGAAGGTTTTGTCATTTGTATCATCCAAGAATTATTCATTTATGTAATGTAAATGAGGTTGCACCCTCGAAGTGGTTGAATTCTAAGGCGTTGATCTCTCTTTTCTTCTATTTTTTGAGTTTGTCTCATAACAACATTATAGTTTATTTTACACCATAATCATCTAGCTAGCCCCTTTTCCATGAATAATTGGGGTTGATGTGATATCCTCTCGAACTATAGGTGTGAAAACAAGAAGGTCAACTTCTAAGTGGCATAACTTTTGCACAAAGACTCTGATTTATGCGCTTCTTGCACTGTTGGAAAGGTCTATGTCTGTAGAACAACATTAAAATTTTTGGTGCTAAAACGATAAAAAATTTGATGCCTCAAAATGATCCCAAATTTTTTAGACCCTGTGTTTCCAAACTAGGTCTCACTAGTAAAAACAGTCTTGTGTGCTAATTCCTTGAATATTTCCATTCGAAATGCATAGATATGGACTAAAAAAAATATAATGATTCAATTTGGATCACTCATAAAGCATGATCATAGAGAAACATAAAATTATTTTAATTTGTATAGTTATCTATGTAAAGTTTGATATTCCATTCCACTAGAAATAAATTGTGTAAGGTCCCTATATTACTAGTTTAGTCCCTTATTGCTATTATTGTAGCCCCCTTATTGTTATTGTTGTACCCCTGTAACCCAATTTTTTTTATTAATGTGCCCTTACATTATTAATTTTAGGTCGGCTAGGATTATATTGTGGCCCCATGGACTCCTATATATAGAAGGAGGTTTTGGTCATTTGTAGCATCAAAGAATTGTTCATATATGTAATGTACTGGAGGTTTCCGCCTTGAAGTGGCTGATTTATAAGGTGTTGATCTCTCTTTTCTTCTATTTTTGGAGATGGTTTCATAACATTTGGTATCAGAGCTTTGGATTCTAAGGTTTCACTGATCCAAACAAGTTATCATGGAATTTGCGCTATAACTTCTTTTTCTACAAAGGCTCAGAAGCTTAAATGTTTAGAGCACGAAAAAGAAATCCTGAGGAATGCCGTGGCCAAAATTTTAGATCTTGGTTTGCAACATTTTCGGAGATATTATTGGTGGAATTTAGGAATTTTTGAAGGCTTTTGAATTTAACCTAAACAGGTCATCATGGAATTTTCGCTATAAATTATTTTATACGAGGGTTCAAAAGCTGAAATTTTTATAGAGAGAAGTGGAAATCTCGAGGAATGTCGTGGAAGAATTTTAGAGCTTGATTTACAATATTTTCAGACATATCATCAGTGGAAGTTAGAGTTGTTTCAGGCTCTTGAATTTCATCTCAAAGAGGTGACCATGGGAAAATCATCATAACTCTCTCTCTGAGAATCAGATTGAAATTATGTAAAAAGTGGCCAAAAAGACACAGATTTAAGTTTCCTTTTTATCAATTTCAAAGCTGAAGGAGGAAACATTGACTCGTGGAATGTCGCACAAGTTCACTCTGTTGAATGAGTCCATAATTAGGTCATTGTGGGATATTGGGCATAACTTTTATTTGAAGAATCCAAATCAGGTTAGACCTATGGAATTTGAAAGAAGCTTTAAAGGGCTACTACAGGGCCAAATTTTAGATATTGAAGATCCAAAATCACAGACATAATTCAGTTTCAATCTCGAGCTCCTCAAAACTAAGAAAAAGGTGTGTATTTTTTTAGAATTGCATGTCTTGTGTGAAAAATCAGTTTGAATTGATTCCAAGGGCATATTGTAGCATAGTTATCAGTATTGGGTTCTAAATTTCCACGTTAAAATAATTCAACACCCATTAAGCCTTCAAAATTCTCTAGTATGACTCATGAAGATGAAGAAATGTGACATGACATATCAAAATTACAAGAGAAAGTGCACCAAATTTCGCTCTCATAAAGAGAAACAAAAAATAAGATCGATGGAATAGAAGCTAGCATGGAAGCTAAGATGGATGCAATGGAAGCTAATATGGATGACGTGGAAGCTAAGATCGATGAAAAAATTAAAGAAAACATGGAAAACATTAAGAATGATCTAAAAGTAGACACTGAAGGTTTGAAAAAGTTGATACAAGAAATGTTTCATAATGGCGAAAAAATAGTAGAGGAAACTCATGATGAGAACAAAATATATGTTAATCACGATTTCATAAACTCTAATGTTGGATGGAAGAACCACAGATGGAGCAATGGCAAGGATCCCGTAACATGGATACTACAGATGGAGCAATATTTTGATCTCAATAATGTGCAAAACACACAAAAGGTACGCATTGCAACTTTACATTTGGAAAAAAATACATTTGTATGGTATCGATGGTTTTTCTCCCATAAAAAAATTGTCACTTGGTCAATTTTTATGAAGGAAATGATGGCACATTATGAGGATACAAAAGAGAAACACTTTCTTAAGCCAATTGATAAATCTCAAACAAAAGGGTTCAGTGGTGGAGCACATTGAGGACTTCCAAAAATTGAATATAGGGGTAACTGATATTCTAGAGGAACATAGGGTTGATGTCTTCATAGGGACTTTAAAGGATAAAATACAACATGAAATTCACGTTTGGGAACCTGATTCATTGGAAAAGGAATTTATGTTGGCAAGAAAAAATGAATGTTAAATTATGGCGACAAGGAAGCCTACCACTCACATATATAAAGATGGAAGTGTTGCTACTCCTAGACTTCCACAACCTACAAGGTTGAAAACAAAACAATTGGAAGAAAAAAGAGAAAAATGGCTTTGCTACAGTTGTGATAGAAAATATGCTAAATGTCATAAGTGTGCTGAGAAGAAACTATTTTACATAGACTGTGAAGAGGAAGAAAATGAACAAGAACCTTCAAAAGAAGAGGATATACACCAGGAACCAACCCTAGAAGAGGAAGAAATGAGTCCGACCATATCATGTAATGCATTGGAAGGAATTAACACTCCTCAAACTCTCAATTTAGAAGGACATATCAAGAAGAAAAATGTAATAGTGTTGATTGATTCGGGTGGTACCCATAATTTTATTCATTGTAAGCTAGCCAAGGAATTGAATTGTTTCCTATACCCAACACCAAAATGTCAAGTGATGGTTTCAAATGGAGGAACTATAAATTTCACTGGAAAATGCAATAATATTAAGATAACCATGGGGGAATATGTATTGAATAGTGCAATGCTTTCCATTCCAATGGGAGGTGTTGATGTTGTACTAGGACTACAATGGTCATAATCTTTGAGGATGGTAGCTTTTAATTTTCAAGAAATTTTCTTGAAATTTTTTTCAGAAGGAAAGGAACTCGAATTACGGGGTATCGCAAGGAAGCCGAGAAAGATAATAAGCTCTAATGTCATGAAAA
Organism: Pinus albicaulis; assembly: GCA_034641835.2. Classification (NCBI taxonomy): domain Eukaryota; kingdom Viridiplantae; phylum Streptophyta; class Pinopsida; order Pinales; family Pinaceae; genus Pinus; species Pinus albicaulis. The sequence continues at coordinate 2,523 of JAXQQM020066956.1, read as the reverse complement.
ATCTTATGACGAAAGAACAACGAGGCATAATTTCAAAATTATGCTCACTAGAAGCTCCAACATCAAAATCATCTATTTCTGGAGATCTCCAAAAAGTCTTGGAAAATTATTCCAAGGTGTTTGAAACTCCCAAATGACTCCCACCTATTCGTGATCATGATCATGCTATTCATTTGATTCCAGGAAGTTTTCCTCCAAACATCCAGCCTTATAGATATCCTTATGTCCAAAAGAGTGAAATTGAACGCATGATCGTAGAAATGTTACATGCTGGTATAATTCAACCTAGTCAAAGTTCTTTCTCGAATCTAGTACTATTGGTGCAAAAGAAGGATGGATCATGGCGCATGTGTCTGGATTATAGGGATCTCAATAAGATCACTATTAAAGATAAATTTCCCATTCTTGTGATTGATGAATTATTGGATGAATTACATGGAGCAATTTATTTTACCAAGTTGGATCTTCATTCAGGATATCATCAAATTAGAATGAAGACTGAAGATATTCCAAAAACAGCATTTCAAACTCATGAGGGTCATTATGAATTTTTGGTGATGCCTTTTGGCCTTACCAATGCACCTTCTACATTTCAAGGGTTGATGAATTCCATTTTCAAACCCTTCCTTAGAAAATTTGTGCTAGTATTTTTTGATAATATACTAATCTATAGCAGGTCTTGGAAGGATCATGTTGAACATGTTGACAGGGTGCTCAAACTATTGCAGGAGAAACAATTATATGCAAAAACATCCAAATGTTTCTTTGGAGTACAAGAGGTGGAATATCTGGGTCATATTGTATCTCACGAGGGTGTCAAGGTAGACCCTAACAAAATTAAAGCCATTAAGGAATGGAAATTCCCCACAACCATAAAGCAGTTGCGAGGATTTCTCAGGTTAACAGGGTATTATCGCAAGTTTGTTAAGAATTATGGGAGAATAGCAGCACCTCTAACAACATTATTGAAGAAAGATGCATTTTTATGGACTCCTGAAGCAACTAAGGCCTTTGAACATCTTAAAGAGGCAATGTGCCTAGCACCGGTCTTAGCTACGCCAGACTTCACAAAAACCTTTATTGTGGAATGTGATGCCTCAAGAAATGGAATTGGTGTTATTTTAATGCAAGAAGGAAGACCCATTGCTTTTGAAAGTCGTCCAATCAAAGGAAAGTATTTACAGAAACCTATTTATGAGAAGGAAATGTTAGCAATACTGCATGCACTAAAGAAATGGAGAACTTACCTAATGGGAAGACACTTAAAGGTAAAAACTGATCATGATAGTCTGAAACACTTTTTGGAACAAAGACTATCTTCAGAAGAGCAGCAAAAATGGGTCACAAAGATGTTGGGTTATGACTTTGAAATAATCTACAAAAAAGGAAAGCTTAATGTTGTTGCAGATGCACTCTCAAGAAATAATAAAGAGGTGGAAGCATTGCTTTGTGCCATTTCTATTATCCAACCAGATTGGATAACCGAAGCAAGAGATGAATGGAAGAAGGACAAATATGTATGGACACTCATTCAAAAGTTGCAGCAAGATCCTAGTACATCTGATACATTTAGTTGGAAAAATGATTCCTTATGGTACAAAGATCATTTATATCTTTGTAAGAATTCCCAACTAAAACAAAAGATTCTTTTGGAATTGCACACTTCTCCTTTAGGAGGACACTCGGGATTTTTAAAAACTTACCACAAGGTGAAGAAATAATTTTTTTGGGATGGCCTTAAATCTGATATTCAAAAGTTTGTGGCGGAATGTTTGGTTTGCCAGCAGAATAAATTTGAGAAAATTAAGACCCTGGGAATTCTACAACCTTTATCCATTCCAAGTTAATGTTGGTAGGAGATTTCAATGGATTTTATCATAGGTTTACCTAAGTCCTAAGGAAAGAGTGTCATCATGGTGGTAGTTGATAGACTTACCAAGTATGCACACTTTTGTGCATTATCTCATCCATTTAAATCAAGTACAGTTGCTACTACATTTATGGACACAATTCAAAAGTTACATGGAAACCCAAGGGTTATTGTGAGCGACAGAGATCCCATTTTTACTGAAAATTTTTGGATGGAGTTATTTTCTTGTTTGGGTACTCAATTAGCTCATAGCTCATCTTATCATCCTCAATCTGATGGTCAAACTGAGATAGTAAATAAATGTTTGGAAGTATATCTTCGTTGTTTTGTATCTGATAAACAAACACAATGGGTCAAGTGGTTACCTCTCGCTGAATGGTGGTATAACACTTCCTTCCATACTACAACAAAAATTACCCCATTTATGGCACTTTATGGATATCATCCACCATCCATCACATCATCTTTAAGGGAAAATTCGAAGGTTCAAGCAGTGGAAGATCACATCGAGCATCAACAAGAAGTTCTCCAAATCTTAAAGGATAACCTGAATTTGGCACAAAATCGAATGAAACAACAGGCAGATCAACATCGCAGCGAGAGAAGTTTTGATGTAGGAGATTGGGTATTTTTACGGCTACAACCATACAAAC